>RJWH01005213.1:0-83037 GCA_004363575.1 Solenodon paradoxus | reverse complement strand
CACACCCTTATTCTCCCAGCTCCCCTGCTCCTGCTCCCCTGCTGCCACCCCGCCCCCTTCTCTTCCTTCCAGCTGCCATCAGGGCAGCTCATAGAGAAAGAAGCTCTAGAGAGCTTCAGGGAAATAAGTTGCCCTCCCGCTGGACATCAGATTTAGAAAGAGAACATGAAAGTAGCCAGCATTTGTTGGACACTTACTAGACTCGAGGCACGGTGCTAAGCGCTTTCTAGATATTTTCTCATTTCACCCTATTTCCATTTTACAGATGAGAAAACCGAGGCTCACCAAGGTAGCTTGCCCAAGATCACCTAGGCTAAGAGACAGAGCCGACATGTGCAGGGCAATGCCTGATTCAGGTTCTCACCACCTGCACGAACTGTATCAGTAAAAGTATCTGCCAAATGTATCAGGCGATGTCCAAGTGCAGGGGCTAAGGAGTGGGAGAGATCCCTGGTTCCTCATGGGACAGAAAACACAACAGCCGCTGTGCCCAGAAAGCAGGACCAAGAGATGGAGAGGGACGAGGGACCGGAGGGGCTACCGCTCTGCAGAGCGCGGTCAGGGCGGTCCCAGGGCACCACACACCCAGCTGAGCGTGGGGCCCCCAGATGCCCGCTGGCTCTACAGTCACTTGTCCCGGCCGGTCCCTTTTGACCAGCTGATCTTGGAACACTGGCGGTGGGAGACAAAGCCGGTATCCACCCACAGGAACATGCTGGGTGTCTGCAGGGGAAGGGCGCCATAGCAAACAGCAGTTCATTTGACTTGCCAGGTAAACACTGCCCTCCCAGCATTTGGCTGTCGTGTCAGGTGTGGGTCTCAGTGCTTTGCATGTGTCATTTCATTTAATGCTGACAACTGACAACCCCCTCATGGGAGCTGGCATCTGTCAGCTGGAGTGACCGTAACAAAATGCCATAGACTGGGTGATGTGAGAGAGACGGAGAGACAGAGACAGAGACAGAGAGACACGGAGAGAGAGAGAGAGAGAGAGAGAGAGAGAGAGAGAGAGAGAGAGGGGAGAGAGGGAGGGAGGGAGGGAGGAGAGAGGATCTGCATGTCTCTTCAGAGGGCACTAATCCCATCATGGGGGTCCCAACCCCATGACCGCATCCCTGAACATCACCGAAATTTCCAGTAATCATTTTCCTTTTCCTGTTGAGCCTCTGGGACAGAAAGTGCCGGTGCTCATGCCTGAGTACTCGGGACTATATTTTTCATCATTAATTGCCAGTTGTCTTTCCAGTTGCTATCGCAGTCGGTCTTGCATTTGGTTAGCATGAAGTAGTGCCCAAGTCTCGTCGCTACTGGGGACAATGACAGAAGTTTCTAGGTCTCTGAAGCACTTTCCAGACTCCGTGTTGTCGCCCCCCTGGGTTGGCATGGTTCCCTTTCACACCAACCATTGTTCCAGTGAAGGTGTGGACTCACACTACTTCTCCTTTCGGGAGTCTGCGTGATCGCCGACTCGGCGGTTGGCTTCTACAGCTGGCTGACCTTGTACAGAAAGCCTCCTGTCATTACAGGACTGCAGGAGAGTGACTCTAAACCCTCTAGTCTGCATATCACGGTCAGCTATGACAACAGCTTCCATACCATTTTTGCTTGAACAGAGCAACTTGGGACTTAGTCCACAAATAATGAAAGGTCTTTGGAGGATTCTGGGAGTCAAAGGGGCACGATGAGGGTTGGGGTCAGTGACACAAGCAGAACACATTGGAAGTGAATAGACCTGGAAGAACCTTATTTCTTCCTTTTTAAAAATAGTAATATTTTTCTGTGGCTCACAATCCGCATCTGTTTTAGGACACTAAAATGCATCTCAGTCTACGGGTATTTCCCACCATACCCACCACCAGAGTTCCAGTGTCCTTTACCACCACGCTTTCCCTCTTCCCTCCCCCTCAGTAACCTCATTTCTTAAGTTCAAATCCAGTCTATTGGCAGCACCGTAGCCACCCCCAGGCACCCAGCCCACACAGGTTTGGATTCATTTACTCCTCTCTGTCCCCGCTGCCTCAGCCCAGTCCAAGCTACTATCACTGCTCATTTAATTTCATAAGATAGTCTCTTAACTAGTCTTCCTGCTGCTTTTTTTCTCCTACTAAAATTAATTCTTTATGACATCAATTTTTTTTAAGTTTTATTGCAATATGATTCACCTACCATAAAATTCATTCATTTAAAGCATGCAAATAAAGGGTATATTTGCAAAATATTTGCATATAGTTGTGACATTGTACAAGCATCATCACTAATTTTAAAATATTTTCATTACCCCTTGAAAACTCCATACCCACTGGCAATCATTACTCACTCCTCTTTCCTCCCAGTCCTGGGCAATCACTGATATACTGTCTTGATATATTTACCTATTTTGAACATTTAATGGAAATAGAATCGCCCAACATGTGGCTTTTTGTGTCTTGCTGCTTTCACTTAGCACAATGCTTTCGAAGTTTATCTTTGTTGTCACATGGATCAGCATTTCATTCCTTTTTATGGCCAAATAATATTCCATTGTATGGCTATAACATTTTATATTTCCACCAGCAGTGTCTGAGGGTTCTGATTTCTCCACATCCCCCATCATCATGGGTTACAATCTTTTTTTTATTACGACCATGTTACTTGGTGTGAAGTAGTATCTTCTTATGGTTTTGATCTGTAGTACTAATAATACTGAGACTTTCTTAATGTACTTATGTACTTTTTGCATATTTTCTTTAGAGAAATATCCATTCAGAACCTTTCCCATTTTTAAATTGGATTATTTTTTAAATTAATGACTTGTAAGCATTTTTTATGTATTCTAGATATAAAGTTCCTTATCAGATATGTAGTTTGAAAATATTTTTTCTTTCATTCTACCAGTTCTTTTTCACTTTCTTGGTGGTGTTGTATGCAGCACACCCTTTAAAATATTTTTTGAAAACCAATCTAACTTTTCTTTTGTCACTTAAGCTTTCATGTCTTATCTAAGAGGGTTTTGCCTAACTCCATGTCATGAAGATTTACTCATGAATAAGTTTTTCTTCCAAGTGTTTTACAGTTTTAGTTCTTATGTTTATGTCTTTGATTCATATTATATCAATTTCTATGTGTGGCATGAGGCAGGGGTTCAGTTTCATTCTTTGTATGTGGATACCCAGTGGTCCCATTTGCTGTAAAGACAGGAGAAATTTGTTAAAAACACAGATCAGACGGCAACCTGCCTCTGAAATTTTCATTGACTTTCCACTGCAAAATAAAATCCGAATCCCTCTGCCTAACTCCTCACTCTCATTTCACACCACTTTCTCTTTCTCACCAGGCACCCAGGTCTCTCATTTCCCAGAGTAAGTGAAGCTTGCTTTTCCAGTAGCTTCCTTATCGTCCTTCATCTCTCACTGCAAATGTCATCATCTCATAGATGATTTTCCTCGGCTGTTCTTCAAGGTCAATTCCCCAACCCTTGCCGTTTATTTTCTCTAGCTTTCCTCTTTACTTTCTTCACAACCTTAGTTATCCATATCACCTGGACTTATTTCAAAACTTTGCTTACATTTTCATTTTGAGTAATAACTTCTCTGCCATAGTGTTTTGCACATAGTGTGTGTTCAATTCATAAGCCATGGGGTTATAAACTAGAATTTACAATTAGAAGAGACTTTAGAATTATGTAGTCAACCACTCTTATCCTACAGATGCAAAAACTAAGGTCTAGAGCGGGTGAAACATTTGTCGGAGGAGTACTGACTCTGATTCTGAGAGCTCTTTCACGACAGCTTCTTTTTCATTTATAACACCGACTGACCTTACTCCAATGTCATGCATTTTTGCAAAATTACTACAATGAAGAGGGTTTTTTTTTTTTTTTCATTTCTGATAGGAATGGCATCATTGTACTAAGGTTTCTACTCAAAATGCCTGGAACGGGCCCTCAAAAGGCAGGACGGAATCCGGTGAGCAAGGTCGGAAAGCTCACTGCACCAGCGTTCCCTTTGCTGCACCTCCCAGGTCTCTCGCGGCTCCGCGGCCCCGGCCCCGCCCCCGCTGCCGCCGCCGCCCGGGCGCGCCCCCCGAGGCTCCGCCCCCTACCGGCCGCGTGCCCTTCTCCAAGATGGCGCCGGGCGCGTCGGCGCCGCGGGAAGTGCGCGCACGCCACTCCGGAAGGGAAGGCGGGGAGAGGCCCGGCGGGCGGGTGACCCGCCGTGGGGCTGTGGGTGGGGCGGCGGCCGCGGTGGTGGCTTTCACGCTGGGACTGGAGCGCGGGCGTGGACGCGCGTCCTTCCAGGAGCTCACTCGAGGGCCCAGCCCCCGAGCGGCTCGCGTCCGGCCTCCGGCGGCTTCCTCCCGACCCTCCGCTCCGGCTGCGCGCGGGCGGCCCGGCGGCGTCTCGGGGCTGCGGCGGGAACCCCCGGGCGGCTGGTCGGGCCCCGTGCTCGCGGGACGAGGCGGCGGCGCGGCGGGCCCCGCGGTCGGCGGAGGTCAGGCCGGGCTCCGGCCCCAGTCCGCGCCCTCCGCCCGCGGCCCGCGCTGCCCGGCTCTGCGCGGAGCCTTTCGGCGCGTCCTCGGTCCGGCCGGCCGAGTCCCTTCGGATTTCGCCGGCGCGGGATGCGCCTTTAAAGGAGCCGCGTCCTCCCGGCGCCGCCGCCCCGTCGAAGTTGCCCTCGGCGCGTGTGTGCCCTACCCGGCGCGTCCGAGGGTTCCCGCCGCCGCCGCCGCCGCGGGCAGAGGAGTCGGGGCGCCCGCGGACCCGGTGCTGGCAGCCGGCGCTCCAGTCGTTCTCCCGCGCCGCGGAGGGGTCAGCGGACTGAGGGGTTGAGATGCAGGGGCCTGAGCCCGTGTCCAGCATGAAAGTCTCGGAGAGCGAAGGGAAGCTGGAGGGCCTGGCCGCGGCGCTGACCCCCAGCAAGAACAGCAGCAGCAGCGGCGGCGGCGGCGGCGGTAGCAGCCGCGGCGGCAGCGCCAAAGGCTGGCAGTACAGGTACGTTCCTTTTTCCAAGGTGATTTTCAGAGGTGGCGGCAGTCGGCCCTGCCTGTTGAAAGGCAAAGTTCAGCCACTGACTCCCCGAAGCAACGGATAGATCGCTCTCGAGCCTGGTGTGTCACCTTTCATCAGCAAGATCGATTGATCCGTTTGTTCCTTGGTCCAGGCAACAGGTTTGTATGGCGGGCCCTTTGGAGAATACGGACGTGTGTCGCTGAACTCCTCCTCTCCAGTCCAAAGTGAATCTTCTGATTTAATTCTGCCTTCACGTCTGCTTTTTGCTTGTGTGTAATGTGTTTTGTTCTGTAAAGCATAGGGGCACCTGGCCTTCCAGAATCTTATGAATGAAATAAGGAAATCTCACGGTGTTGGAACTAAAGGGGTAAATTCTTAAATTTGGATGAATTGGCCGTGGGCCTAACTCTAGTCCGTTTTGCACTTGTGCTGTCTTAGTTGTGAAGTGTGTGTGAACCTTGAAAGGGATCGAAGCCAGCATTTTGTAAAGGGATCGAAGCCAGCATTTTGTAAAGGACTTAAATTCCTCCTGAAAAATGCTTGTCTATGAAAAAAGGCATGGCTCTCTGAACATACAGAAACAAAGTATAGAACATTGTGACCTTATTGGTAGGCGTTTGTAGGATAGGAAAGTGTACTTAGTTGCTGTAAGGTGTCTGCTCTCACGTTTGGAATCACCATGCTGGGGGGTGTGGAGGGTATTTAGGACTGTCCCGGTAAAATGAACAATCACTCGCAGGGATATTTTGATGTATTGAAAGAAGCAAGATAGAGTAATACTCCTTGTAGTCAGAAGTCTTTCTGACCACCTCAGCTCTGTGAAACCCAGTCTCAATTGAATTGAAAAGTGAAGTATAGGTTTCTTAGAATCACTGCTGTGACTTATCGTAAAGCCATGCAGTGTATACTCCTATACTTGTAGTCAGCACGTTCATCCCTTATTTATGGTATTATTCATGGTTATGTAATTTTCAAATTAAAATCTCTTGGGAGCACAAATGAAAAAGATTATTAGGGGAAATGTAACAGAAAATGGCAACTAACAATATAGGATCGTTTCCAAGATTGGAAAAATGTGCAGACTCAGTTATAAACTTCCTAATATGTAATCATTGTCACGGTGGCCTGAAGTCGTGCAGGAACTCACACTGTTTGGGAAGGTAGAGAAAATGGTGGTGGAACAATTTCAAAGAAAATAGTTTAAAAAAAGAATAGATGATTAAGTGTCTGGAAAATTTAATCATATGGAACTCTTTCCCAAGGATGCAGGTAAGTGAGGCATTGCTGCATTTACACACTGACACAGTTTTATTTGAATGTTGCTTGTCCAAGGTTAATCCTTTAGAATATCTCTCAATCTAATGTATCCCTTTGTCCTCGAGGACATTCACCCAGCAGTTTTCTTGGTTACCCCTTGGTTGCTCCTTCCCTAGCTTCTTTGCCTGAGCCTCAGAGTCTCTAGATTTTAAAAACAACAGTAATAGAAACCAGTCTGACCCTTTCCTCTTAAAAGCAATTTACACACTGCCTCTGTTTCCCCAATGGTGACAGCTGACTCTGCCCTCACCAAGGAAATGAGTGAAAAATGAATGTTTTTACATTCTTATTCCAGTTGATGTCTCTAAAGTGTATCTATTACAAACCTCCCCCTGACTTTTTTGATACTCCTTTTTCTTCGTTTCTTCTTTAGTCAACTTTGTTCCTTTCTGAGTTTCTTTGGTTTGCTCTTTTCCTTTAAAGATGGGTTCTATTTTCTTCTCTTAAGCTATGTATTTTCTGTTTATCTCATTCTCTTCCATCGCCGCTGCTGCTTCTGGAACATGGGAGCCATATATCCTACCTATAATTTGCTGCTCCCTCGTTTCTAAAAAGGAGATTTCAGGTTATGTTTTGTGGAGTGGTTGAGAGTCCTGCAGACCCTGTGGTGAGTCCTTGGGCTTTGGCTTTGAAGACTAGCATAATAATCCAAGGTTCACGGATGTAGCATTTTCTCATTAGTACCTTCCTTTTTATGACTGGTTACTATTCCAGTACATACATATTCTGCGTTGTGCTTTTGTATCCGTTAGTTCGTGGGACTCTGGGTTTCATTTTGTGGCTGTTGTGACTAATGCCCTCTGCACACATGTGTCACAGCTTTGTTTCATGTCTCTTGAATATGTAGTGGAATTGACGTACTTATCTTTTTGAGCAGCTGCCAGACTGATTTCCAAAGCAGCCCGTACCATTTTACATTCTTCCCAGCACTATATTACGGTTTGAATTTCTATGCATCCTGGCAACACTTGTCTTCAGCTTCAGGCATTCTCCTGGGCGTGAAGACCTAGGTCATTGTAGTTTTGTTTTAGTTTGTTATGGCAGAACTTACACATTTCAAATGGACAAAAATGAGTATCAGGGACAATATTTTAAGATAAATTGCCTTTGAAGGGGGCTTCCTTTCTAGTGCTTTGAGATCTATAAGACTTATCCAAAAAATTTCCTACTGTGGAAAATGAAGACTGCTTAAATTGAATGGAGGCAGAAGGAAAGGCCTTAGGTTTTCTTTTTAATTAATTGCTGCTAACACTGTCTTTCAGTGGTGGAATGAGTTTCATATTTTGTTTGGATATCATCAGGCACAGCAAACATTTTTTTACACTGTGCTGGCATGGACTGAGCCATCTCTGTTCTTCTGAGGCTGGTCCATATCTATCACCATATTCACTTTAGCAAACCCGGTTCCCTCACTTCTGCAGTGTCATGCAGAGCTAGTGATGGAGTTTGCACCCAGCACAGAAACTTGCAGGACAACTCTGACGCCATGTGAATCCTGCCATTTTGTATGGCTCTTGGATCTACCCTGTTAGAACTGTTAACTCCTTTCATAGCAATTTTTGTTACAAATCTTACAAAGGGTGGCACTTCAGGGTACTTGGGCTCACATTCTGTTTATAGGCTGTATGTTTCGTTTTTTGTAAATTACTCCTGGAGGCCCCCTCACTACCACCCCTGTTCATCTTGTGTCCTGTCATGTCTTCATCATCTTCTAGACCCCAGATCACTGCATCTCCTACCCTTTCTGACCTTCTTCAGGGTCTTCCGACAGTCAGAAATTGCAAGGTACTTTCATCCCTGAGTCAGAAATATGTGAGATAGTTTGCTGTCTGTTACTGCGCGACACAGCACCCCAACATGTAGTCGATTGACACAGCAACATTTGTCATCTTCCGATGTCAGTAGATCAGCAATCTCAGTGCAGCTCAGCCGGATCCTCTGGCTTTGGGTCTTTCACAAGACCGCCATCCCCGGGCTTACTCAAGCCTCATCTTGAAGCTCAGCTGGGAGAGATCTGCTTCCTGACTCACTCATGTGACTTTGGCAGAGTCACTTCTTATGGCCTGTTTGGACAGAGACCTCTTCAGCTGACCACTGGAGGCCTCCTTTGGTTCCCGGCCTCACCGGCTTCCCCACAGAGCTTACTACTTGGTAGCTTTCATCAGAGTGAGAAGTGGGAGGGCGAGATTGGTAAAGGGCCGGAAGTCACGGTCTTTTGTAACCTAAGCATGTGAGCGAAGTCACATCACTTTCCTCTAGAAGCAAGTAGGGAGGTCGCGCACAGGAGCGCGCAAACCAGCAGGGGGTCACTGGGAGCCAAAGCAGAGCGTCTGAGACTGACATCGATAGCTGGGGAATAAGGAGCTACTCGGACATCAGTTGCACTGATCTAGATATGAGTTAGTACAGAAGTTGTTAAACTAGAAAGGAAGGAAACCATCAGAGGAAGAGACAAACTGCTGAGAGTGGTAGTGAGGGAAGGAAGTAAAAATTAACCTCAGTCATTCAGATTTGAAATTTTGAGATGTTTAGCAGAAAAACAGAATTTGGGAGTCGAGATGTATTTTAGGTATGTTGGACTGAAGCCTCCAGAAAGTGTCCGTGGCCATTGGAAACGTAGATTTTTGACTGTGCGCGTAATGTCTCCACTTCACGTGTGGCGTCTGATCCTCACAGCTCTTAAAGAGTTGCCCTCACTTTATGGTTGAAAAGTGAAGTCAAAGTTGTTGCCCAAGGTTCCATGGCTAGTAAGTGAAATAACATTTCTTTGTACAGAACCATTAAAAGTAGACCTGCTCTCTAGAGGAATGGAAGACTGATGTTTTGGGCGTGGTGATTTCATCATTCGCTAGTGGTCTCCTGGTGTAGAAATAATGTTGAGCCTCTACCACGTGTACATTCAGAGAAGTGACTGAAGGGGGACCCCAAGGCATATTTTGGAAGGATAATGAAAAATAATTGAAAAAGAGAAGAGCCCCGGCTGCGTTTGCAAAATATTATATGATGACCTTTTAAAAACCAAAGTTGAGAGTGAATTTATGAAATTAGCTGAAATTTCTTTTTTCTGGGCCAATTTAGCCTCATATGATATGATCTTTGCTCACCATTTAGAAAGAAAGTAGATTTCTTAACTTTAGATCTTTCCTTTTTCTTAGTGAGTGTTCCAAGTTTATAGAATGTATGTTTCCATTGTATATGCTGCATGGCAGCTTTACAGGAAGACTGACACATCTGCAAATATGTGGGCAGAAGAGGACTGCCCAAAGGAGGAACTGAAAAGCCAGTTAGGGTATAATAGGGACCTGCTTTCATTTGGGCTCTGTGCTGACTGGCCACCAGTGTTCCCGTAAACGGGCAAGAGCCTGCAAATGTATTGCATTTGCATGGAAGTAATTCAAGTGGTCATACCAATGCCTTTCCCTCCTGTAGTCACAAGGAAAAAGTACCTGTTTGCAAATGGAAAAGATCTGTCTAAATATAATCTAGTCTTTACTGTCTTGGAGACTTTATCACTTCTGTTAAGGCTGATTTTTTTTAAAAAGTCATAAATGTTTGCATTTCTTCTCTATAGGGGTTAAAGGGAAGTTGGATGTCTATTTCTGTATCTAGTTTTTGTTTTTGCTGTGTGAAATCTGCTATAGATGCTAGTTAAACAAGGAAAGACAATTCATGGGCTTAATTTAAAACCCAGTTAGTTACCTGATTAAATAGCCACAGCAGTGTTTGGCACCACTGTCTGGGGTTTAGGAGATTTTATAGAACTATTTTGTTTCTGGTGAAAGAAGTGATTTTCTTTCTGGTTGGAAGGTGTTGTGACGAAGCACAGTTGCCGGCTCAGTGTTTCCCCGTGCGTGAGTTTTGGCTGTTCCTTTGCTATTTTTGAGGTTGATTAGAAGGTTCCTGGAGGGGATACGCTGAAGCCTGTGTTTGCTGCTGGCTGGTCTGGAAACCCCAGTCAGAGCGGTAGACGGGAGACAAGGGGGAAGGAACAAGACGGAAAGGAAAGGACACCCTGGGAGGAGGGGCTGTGAGAACGAGAACCATATGAACGGTGAGAAGAGACGCCTCCACCACCTGCTTCTGGAAGTTTTCCTGTTCTTGACAGAGGTCATTTATTTCTCAGAGGACAGGCGCAGCAGGAATGAAGGCGACAGGCAGGCAGGCCGGGAGAGAGGAGGGAGAAGTGCTGACTCTCTCCGTTGTTGATCACTGGTCCTGCCCCGAGCCCCGCGTTTTGAACCGGGGACCTTGGGATGTGTGTGGACTGTGCCTGGTTTAACCCACTACAGGTCTTTGTAATGAGCTGCCTGAACGTGTGCCCTGCATTCTGCAAGGAGTCACTTCTTCATTAATTGTGTAGATGTTACACATAATTACAACAAATAAAAATGTTGCATATTTAGTTTTTTGGAATAGGTCATAGATTCACTTGATCAAAAAAAAAAAAAAAGGAAGAAAATATAGAAGGTGTACCATGAAAAATCTTCTTTCATCCCAGCCTCCATCTGTTCAGACCTCCTGCCTAAAAGTAGAGTATTAAACAGTCTTGTGTCTGCTTCCAGAGATTTAAGAAAAAAAGAACTAAGCAACTACAACTTACTTTTGCCTCACTAAAATGAACAATATCAGAAATGATATTGTACCGTATTATTAGGTCAGGCTGCCAGACAGAATGTAGTACTTTGGGTGGCTTAAGCAGCAGAAATGTTTTCTCACAGTTCCAGAGGCTGGAAGACTGAGATGGAGGTGCCGCCGTCATCAGGCTCTATCTAGTGAGGGCTCTCTTTCAGGGTTGCAGTTGGCCGCCTCCTCGCTGTGTCCTCACATGGCAGGGACTGGGGAAGAGTGAGCTGTGTGGTCTCTTTTTTATTGAGGTAGCTTTGATTTACCAGCACTGTGTAAGTATTATATGTGCAGGCTCAGTTCATCAAGTATGATATCACACTGTGGCCTCGTAGTGACCCTCCAGCGCTGTTCATTGGACCACACGCCACCCTTGCTCCACCCTCCGACCTCATTCCCCTTTGATAACCTCAGTTCTGTTGTCAAGAGTCCAGGGGTTAATTTTTGTTGTGCCTGTTTGCTTGCTTTGTTTCTTTATATTCCGTATGAGTGAGACCATCTGGGATTTGTTTTTCTTTTGACTTAATTCACCGAGTCTTACCCATGTTGTCATAAAGGGTACAATTTCATGTTTTGTTTCAGTTTTTTGCTAACAGTAATGTTCCATGGTGTGTGTGTGTGTGTGTGTGTGTGTGTGTGTGTGTGTGTGTGTGTGACAACTTCGTTACTCATCTGTTAGTGGGACTTGGGTGTTTCCATTTCTCGACTATTGTAAATGGCACTACAGTGAATACAGGGGTGCACAGGGGTGCACTTACTTTTTCTGATGAGTGTTCTCTGGGTGCCTCTTCTTAAAAGGACCTGTCATCAGGGCCACATTAGGACTTCCAGCACGTGAGTTATTTTGCGGGGCGGGGCGGTGCAGTTCATTTGAGAACACTGTTTACACGACTTTCTCCCTATAGTAGTTCTCTCTTGATGGCTGTTTAATGTTTCCAAAATTTCGGTATTTTAAACAGTATTACAGTAGATATCCTCGTCCCATTGCAAGCAAGCGAATGTGTCTGCGGGCGTTGTTGAGTCAGATGTCCCTTCACTGGGGTGCCAGTCACTGAGTGCTGTTTCCCCATGGCCTTAGCAGCGTAATGTGCTATTAGACTGGTAAAAATCTGAAAGGTTGATAGGCTGAAAAATGGCTTTTTAAAGTGTAGGTTTTATTTTTTTCTAGCCCCAGCTGTTGAACTCTGGTTCTTGGCTTTTACAGCCTCTGCTGTAACGCAGATGTCTGAGTTACAGGGAGACTGCAGTGTAGTTTGTTTCTCTCTTAATATGAATGAGATTTTAATATACATTTCTGAGTGAGATGGTATTCTGTTTTGCTATCATGGTAAATAGTGAATCAATTTAAATCAGCACTGGAAATATTCTACACAAAATATAATACCTGTGTCTTAAATTTTTCTCCTTTCGATTATTGGTAATTAGAGATATAGTTTCATCCTTGAGTATCACTGTGTATTTTGTTTTTCCTTCCTCTAGCCCCAGGTCTCAAACCTGGGTCCTTGAGCTTTTCCATGGCCTGTACCTTAGCCCATTGTATATTTTGAGGTAACATTTTATTTTAAAATTTTCTTATGATTTACTGGATACATAATCTACGGAGTAATTTGATTATGCATATATGTAGATGGGAGGTAATCTACTTCCTAGTCAGTAGGGAGTTTGAAGATGTATTTTGAAACCAAAAATTAATGATGAGCACAGCTGAAAAAAATTGGAGGCTTGACTTGGTGGCCTAGCTGATAAGACCAGCAGTAATAGTCCACATACATACCAAGGAGCTGGGTTTAAGACCCCAGGCCAGGGGAGCAAGAGATGAAGAACTGCAGTAAATGTTTCCTCCTCCTCTCTCTTCCTGCCTGCTGCCTGCCTGCCTTTACCCCTGACTCTTTAAAAAAAAAAAAGAAAGAAAGAAAGGCATCACAATAGTAATACTAATTAAAAGTAGAGAAAAAAAATTAAAACTACTAGAAAAGGAAAAAGACTTGAAATATCCTCTCCAGCAACAAATAGGAGCAATATCTATTGCTTGGGGGATGTGAATTAAATAAACATTCTTGCCCTCCTAAATCTTCATTTGAAGGGGAAGACAGGCAATGAGCAATAAACGTACTAAGTAAGCCAAGCAGAAAATACTTTATGGCCTGGTGGGTTAGTTCAGCAGAGGGGCAGTCCACATGCATCCCAAGGTCCCCGGTTCAAGACCCGGAGCCAGGGTTAAGAAAACAACCAAGACGAACAACTAAATAAAAGAAAGTGATTTGGCCAGGAGCCGCTCATGGAGTCAGTCAGCGGGAAGGTCAGGGTCTTCTCTCCCTTCTGGTAGCTGATTCACAGTGTAACACTCGCTCACACTAAACTGAACACAGCGGGCGCAGGGTGGGCCTACCAGCATTGTCTCCAGTCCTGTCCGTGGGTAAAAACCCTACTCTGTTTTTCTTGTCAACATGCCGCCATCAGGCCAGCAGAGGGAACAGGCCCTTTTAAGGGTGAAGGGCGAGAATTAGATTGGTGTGGCCATTTGAAGAGCAGGTCATCAGTGCCTTTAGACACACAATCTTGCACTCAGCAGATTCACTCTCACCAAAGAGAAGTACAGTTGTTTTGTGCAGCATTGTTTGCAATGAACAAAGTCAAGTGAACAAGATAAGTCGGGTCTAGAAACTGACCTAGAACATGAACCTGTTGCCGGCAGAGGAGTTGACTTCCTGGAGAGGGAGAGAAGCCATCTTTTGTTCGGTTGCCGTGTTGAAATATACTTTTCTGGGCTGAAGTATGTCATCTCTTTTTCTTTCTTCATTGCAAACCTGCAAGGTAGATGCTCTCTCCAGTGACCTGTGGAGAAATGTGGGACACATTTGCCTGAGGTCACGTCGGTTGTCTAATCTGTGGAGCGTGGGGCTGGGCCCAGGCTCTTTCCGCTGGATCCTTCCAGCGCTGCTGCAGATGCTAGAGGGACCTTTCACTTTTCCATGTGCACATCTTTGGTCCCGTCTTCATTGAAATGCTCTGTTAAATAGTATCCGCATGAGGCATTTCTCAGTTAGTTGTTTGTGTCACTCAGGTTATAGGACTTTTTCTTTTACTGGTCTGTACAAGCAAACATTTTACAGCTTCTCAAACCTCCTTAGTGAAATATCTAACTACGTGCCTTCAGGAGATCTAGTCTGTGATTGAAAGCAACCTCTGGCTGAAAAAGCTTTCTTTAGAGTTTCCTGTATTACCTTCAGAATTTTTAAGGGTTGTATATTCTGCTCTGTGATGTCTGTGAGAGGATTTTTCCAGAGGGCAGCGAGGAACATGCTGAGTTCAGGACTAGTGTAGAGAGGGGACACAGCGATCAGACAGTAGGCAGTTTGTCAGGTTTTTAAAATTGTGTTAAAATATAACACCTTAAAGTTCATCACTTAAATTTTAATTTTAAGTGTACAGTTTAGAGGCATCAAGTGCGGTCACAGTGTTTACACCCATCACTGCTGTTCATCTCAGAATTTTTCATCATCCTGACCTGAGACTGTCCCCGTTGAATAATACCTCCTGTTCTCCTCTCTCCCCGGCCCTGTCAGCCACTGTTCTGTGTCTGTGAGTTTGACAACTTGAAGTATTTCACATAAGTGGAGTTTGCAGCATTTGTCATTTTGTGTTCGACTTACTGCCGTGTCCCCAGGGTTCGTTCATGTTGCAGCATGTGGCCTTTTCGAGGTTGAATACTGTTTACCCTGTTTCATATGAGACTGCAGTCGCTTGTCCACTCATCTGTTGTTGGACATTCGGGTCGTTGCACCTTTTGACTGTTGTGAGTGATGCTTTGATGAATGTTGGTGTGCAGACACTTGTCCCTGGAGGTGAGACTTCTGCGTCCAATGGAGTCTGCATTTAATTTTTGGAGGCCCTGCCATCCTGCCTTCCACGTGTGGGAGGATTCTGATTTCTCCATGTTCTCACTGACGACTGGTTATTTTGTCTTAGTTTTTGATGGTAGTTTTCCTACTGGGTGTGAAGAAATGACATTACTGGAAAAGCTCATGGAAAAACACGACTCTTACATCATAAAGTGGATCGGCTAAAAACTTCACCTGGAATTAGGCCAATTTATCCAGATAGGCCCGGTTTGGA
This sequence comes from Solenodon paradoxus, assembly GCA_004363575.1. Taxonomy (NCBI): domain Eukaryota; kingdom Metazoa; phylum Chordata; class Mammalia; order Eulipotyphla; family Solenodontidae; genus Solenodon; species Solenodon paradoxus. The sequence continues at coordinate 67,994 of RJWH01005213.1, read as the reverse complement.
ATGCTCTGGTCTTATCTCTGGCAGCAGATGAGAATGTCTGCGCTGGAAGGCAGGCAGATTCCAGGAAAAGTGCCCAAGGGGACTAGCCTTTCCTGCCGGCTTGGCCGTGGAAGGGTCAGCTTGAAGCTGGCGGAGAAGGGCAGGCCCCGCCTGGCGAAGTTCCCCACCTGGAGACACGGCAGGAGCGGGCAAGTGTCTTCTTAACATGACGTGAGTTTTGACATTAAAAACATGTTCACTTCTTACAGCTAAGTATGTTTACTCTAAAAAGATACTCCAGGTTACCCTGTTCTTCTGTCACCCAGCCTGCTCTGGGGTGTGTGTGTGACCGAGTTGGAGAAGTAAGGCCTTGAAGAAATGGTGTGACTTCCTCACACAGCAGTGCTGTGTAGTCATGTTGAAAGGTTTTAAAAATTCAGTCCATACCTCTACATGGCTGTGAGTCTAGACCGTCCCACCTGTCCAAGATCACTGAACACTTAGAAAATGTTCTATTTTATTATAAAAGTAGATTAAAATTGGAAAATACGAAAAGGAAGCTAAGTAAAGCAAACCATAATTTTTCCATCAGTGATAACTATAGTTACTACTTTGTATGATTTTGTTATGTTCATATGTTTTATGTTATATAAAATTTTGTAATCTACAGTTTTAATCTTAAAAGCTTTTCTCATGTTGTCAGGAACTCATTGGTGAGTACTGCTCTATTTTCTTAGTCATGTACCTAATGCCGCTCCCCTTTTCACATTTACTTATTTAGCTGCTGTAAATAGTGCTACGGCAGACACAGTTGCATTTGGATACCGAAAATTGAAATTTCTGGGCCAAAGAACATTAACATTTTTAAACTCTCGGCAGAGGGAGGCCTCTGCCTGGACTATACTTATGATGTAGATGAACACACACTTGGAATTAGAATTTATTTTATCTCACGTTTATTTGAATCTCAGCCTTCGGATTTTACTGTTTTATTGTCTTGTGGTTTCACAGACAAAGTCTGCTTCTGTCTCCCCCGTCCCAGACCTCACTGAACACCTGCGTGCCCTGGAGGCCTGGGAGAGCGAGCGGCAGGAGGAGCCGGAGTTGCCTTCATTGCATCTGCTGTCTGTTGCTTTCTCCTCTGCTTGCAGGCCTCTCCCTCCCTTCTTTAGGCTGTTTGTGTCCTCCAGGCGCTGAACCCAAACCGAAGCCTTTTGGAGGACAATTTTTGCCAAGTAGAAAGTAGAAGTTGTGACCTGTTTTAGTTGGCACCTCCTTGCAGTCCTGCACTTTGCATGGACCTCTGCCTGCAGTTAAATGTCTTCAGTTATCCAATTCCTCCCCACTGGTCCCTGGAGCCCACCTCCCTCTATCCTGGTGGTTCTCTCTGTTACCTATTTTCCTTTAGGCACAGAACCACCCTGCCTTGAACCGGCATCCTCTAACCACTGGGAGACCTCCCATTCCTGCCTGCGGGCTCGGCCTTCATCATTCCTTCCACTGAGTGCTCTGTTGTTAGATGCACAGGAAATTCCCAGTCTTCACTCCTGTAGCATCGAACATTCCTGACCACCTCCTTACTGAAATACTCCTGCTTCTTCCTAAGTTATGCTTTGCCGAAGGCTGGGATTGATTCTGAGAAATATGTCAGCAGGCATCTTGTGCTTATGTGATTAAAACAGCCTGGATGGGATAGCCAGCTACACACCTAGGCGTTTGGGTGAATGATGTCCTCAGTGGCCTAAACCATGAGGGTGCAGACGACGCTGTAGCTGCTTAGCTTCTCTGCTTTTGTCTTGCTGTTAAAGCTCTTCCCTGGGATTCTTAGACTCTGTTATCTCCTGTCATCCTGTAAAACCTCCTGGGTGATTTGATTTACTCTCCTGGCTTTAAATACCAAAAATATGCTGATACGCTGATTACTATCAAATGTGGATATTCAACCCAAATCATGAAGCCTTATTGGATCTCTCTCTGAGTATGTCCCACGAGTTCCTTAAGTCAGGGTGTCCACTTGATCCCCGTTTTAGTGAAGCCGTTAGTGCCCACACAGCTACTCGAGCTGACCTGGGCGTTGCCTTCTCTTCGCTCTCACCCTGCACCCCTCTTCCTCCCTCTCCAGTCTGCAGTCAAATCCAGCTCTTTCTGCGGGCCACTAGCCAGCCCTGTGTCTTTAACGAAGTACCTTTCAATTGCACGACAGTGAAAACAGTTCCAAAGTCTTCTCCAGTAGGAACCCTTTTCATTGTCTTTTTCTTTAAGGACACATGTTTTCTTAGATTATAGATTTGAAATGGAGAGGAATTCTTTTTCTCATTTTATTTCCAATGGATTTTCTGAATTTTTCCATTTAGATGGTACTGCCTAATTGTGCTGAACCAAAATGAAAGAATTTGAAACTTTTCAAAAAGTAGCTTGATTTTCAAAGCTTCCGCATGTTTTCCTTTAGGTTGGTAAAGGAGAGTTAGAAGGTGTGCCCATGTGGCTGAGACAGCAAAGGGACAGAACTTGGGAAGACCATCGGCCTGGGGTGGGAGGGTCTGGAGGAACCATACAAAGTGGGGGGATTAAGGAATAAGTGTGTTAGAGGAATGGAGATCCAGGATTTGGGGCAGTCATTCAGTCATTTGACAGAAGAGCATCAACTAAATAGTTCCATTAACAAACCTGTTTTGGCGTCAGCTTGTAGTGCTAATCCCAAATAAGTGTTACGTTTCAAAGATCAGAATATACTCGACTTGTTGAGCAGCACAGTTGCTGGGAGGCTGAAGAGGTGAACTTTTTCATGGCTTATTTTCAGTGTTGGACCCTTTGGAACCATCATCTCTGTTTCATGGCACACAAAATAGTATGATATAGTCAGAGACGTGGTTCCTGCTTTAACAACTACATTTTATTTAGAGTAGCAGGAATATTATCAGTCTGGTATAAATCCAGCATTTTCAGTGGGAGCAAAACGAGCTGTAAAGAGAGTGAAGGACTGACGAGCCCTCACAAAGCTTTCTGCCGCCACCAGAGGGCGCAGTCGCTCCACGCCGGCTGGCTGTCCCGACGGGCAGGGTTGGGATTTGGGAGCAGCTGTTCCTGAGACTAGGAGGCCCTTAAATGGGCGCTTTGTAACCTGTTTTTGCCTGTTTAAAGAGAGATTTTAGATTCTCCCCGGAGTTCACATATGCGTTTGAAGACTACGTGTACTCCTGGTGTCGGAGGAATTGAACTGTAATTGAATTGTGATATTTTTATTAGACGCTAATGGCTGTGAAATGCATTTGCCCAGTGCTGCGGCCTTGTGTAGAGACCCTGGACAGGCAGAGCGCCCGAGACAGGTAAACAGAGATCCTAGGTAAAGAGCAACGGGGCGCCCCATTGCGGGGTGCCTTGGAGCTTTCCGGATCTCTTTCTTAATAGTAATATCCGTTGTCTTTTGTTCCCAGCGCAGCGCCGTAGTCATCTCGGGATCTGAAAGTGCGTCTGTCTGTGTTGGGCACCGCACCCACCACCAGAGTTCCAGTGCCCCTTGCCACCGCCCTGCCCCCAGCTACAGTCCTGTGGCCTGTTATCTTTGTTGGGGCTTGTTTGCTCATTTAGGTTGTGTGGCCCCTTTTGTGGATTGATGCAGAGGGTAAATGAATAAATATCTGCTTATGTTATGGGCTGTCGCGACAGAACGGACAGAGAATACGTTTTGAGGACAAGAACGGTTCAGGACAGTTAAACTGTTCGAGATCAGAACAGAGGAGAGGGCGCGTCCTAGTGGCCTCGGGGATAAGGCCAAGGGGCCCACATCCCAAGGGACCCAGGTTCAAGACTGGGGCTGGGGGAGCAACCAAGATGAACAGCTAAATAAAAAGTGCTTCTTCCTCCTCTCTCTCCCCCTACCTGCCTGCTCGTCTTCATTCCTGCCCACATCTCTCCTTAAAAAAAGAAAAAAAGAGGAGGAACTTGCTGGGAAACTTCTCAGAGTCCAGGGGCACCGGGATCCTCGTGTTCCCAAGTAGCCGTTTAAGCTGAAACCTGGGAAAGGTGTGGGAGTCAGACAAGAAGAGTGTTTCTTCACGTTTCCAACTGGCAAAGAAGCGGAAGACGGTTACGTAGCGGCGGGAGCGGAGGCGCGCTGGCTGGAGCGGCTAGCCTTCCTCAGGAGCATCCTGCCCATGGGCGGGCCTTGCAAGTGTCAGCAGAGTTCTGCCGCTGCTCCCCGTTTTAACAGAGAGAATGTTGTCAGAAACTTGGCATCTTGCAAGTTGATGACCTTGCGTGTGAGGTTGGTAGCCTTGGGAAGCAGAAGGACTCAGCTTTACTTGCTGTTTGTAGTGTTGAAAGGAAAGTGCAGAAAAATAAAACATGTCGAGTCATGGGACCACGTCTTTATTTTCAGATTTGACCTTTCTCTTGAACCACCTGAAGAAATGAGATTAGAAAGGCTCCAAACATTGTGTTTGGAGACCCCTCCTCGCTTCCAGTAATAGCTTCTGGAACCCTCCAGTTTGGTCATTTTGTCTCCCTGAGACAGTGTCTTTATCGTTGACCCTTTATTTTTCATTCACATCAGTCTGAATCTTCTGTCAACTTTGTCCCGTTGGTTGTGTGTGCTGTCCCCTGCTTTGGCCTGTGATGTCCATGTTCTATGAGTTGCCAGCTGCCTGACACTTCCATTCCCCTGGAGGCTTGTTGGCTGAAGTGTTACCAGATGGGCCCTGATTCCGGGCTAGCACGAAACTAAGAGCCCAGTTTTCATTGCTTCTTATCGTGTAAAGTTAAAAGTTTACTAGAGTAGAGTGGTGACTTTAAAAGGTATTCTTTTTATAAATTACAAAACAAAAAATGAACCATGTCTTAAACAAGATGGCAATATAATTCCAGCGTTACTATCTTGTCATGATACAAGGAACTTTGAAATGTTGGCGAAGAAATATCAGGGAGCTACATACTTTCAATGGACCACTTTAGCAGACAGCGCTGAAACGAACGGCAGAAGGCGTAGGACGGGGAAAGCTAATGACGCAGGTCCGTAGCAGAAACTTTCCAAGGGCCACACTTGTGTGCGTTCTTGGCCTCATGCGCGCCTGGGGAGGGGGAATGGGGTAAGGCAGCAGAATCATCATTTTAGAAGTTCAGGGCATTAGAGATGCAACAAATTGGCCTCTCGATGTTCCCACCAGAGTGGGGAGGCTCTGTTCATCTTTAGAGACCTTGCTTTAGTTTTTCTAGAGCCCAAAACTGAATTTTATATCTTCAGTATTGATAAGTTATAAAATAGAGTTATGTGACTTTATGTATGAAATCATTTTATATTTGAAGTACTATACGATTTATGGTGGATTCCACTTGTTGGGAAGAAATCTGGTAAAAGTAAGTCATGGATATAGACTTTGGGGGATTAAATTTGACTTTAAAGAAAGTGTGAGACACGTGAAGAAAATGTATCAAGAGCTCTTTTAAAAACTCTACAGTCAACTTTCTGCAGCCTACGATTTCACTGACCGGCGCGCTCTGATCTCTTTGGCACAGTGACCACATGGAAAGTGTGTGTGGCTACTTGATGAAGTACACCAACCTGGTCACCGGGTGGCAGTACAGGTAAGTGCGGCCGCCCTGGTCGGTGGTCTCACATCCCCTCCCCGTAGTCACTCCCCACGCGGCCGGGATTTGGGGTAGAGTTTCCCGTGCTTTCTCTGAAGTTTGCTAACTTCCCTCTTCTTTTTAGGGGACAGGAGGACTTGACATCCTGCAATGGCAGGTTCTTGGTGCCTCAGACCTTACTGTTACATCAGGACTAGAGTCTCGTTCATCTGCCTGGGACTCTGGACTCTCAGGGGCTAGGCTCTTCGGGTGGTTGGGAGGCAGCAAACAGATCGGAGTGAGGAACCTGAATTCTTAAAACTTCCGTGGCACTTTGGTGAGTTAAATCACCAGCCCAAGGTCACACAGGCAGGCAGTGAGAAGCATCCAGCTATCTTACATTGTTTTCTGGAATTAGTAGTCTGGGGAGGGGAATTAAACTTTTTTAATTGTGGTTTTATATACATATAAAATTTACTGTTTTAACCATTTAAAAGAGTCCACTTCAGGGAGCACCCTCATGGCTTAACGGTTAAGTCCGCTCGGTGCAGTCCACGTACCTCCAAAGAACCCAGGTTTAAGACCCAGGGGCAGCAGCCAGCGGGTCCAGCTAAGACAGGAAAAACTGCTTCTCCCTCCTCTCTGCCTGCCTGCCTACCTGCCTTCATTCCTGCCTGCACCTTTCCTTAAAAAAAAAGAGGTTGTTTCGGGCACATCCTGGTGGTTTAGAGGTTGAGTCCACAGCTTCTGGCCAAAGTGCACATATCAACGACCCTGGTTCGCATCTTGGGGCTGGAGGAGAAATTCCCAGAATGAACCACTAAGTACAACATAAATAAAATGCTTCTTCCTCTTCGTCCTGCCTACCTGCCTGCTCTCATTCATTCCGGCCTGCACCTTCCCTGTGAGATAGATACTTAGGTGTACAGCCAGGGACCTCAGGTGTATTCGCGTTGTTGTACGGCTGCCTCTTCTCCCAGTGAAGCGCTGCTCATTAAACAGTAGCGCCGCCTTTCTCCGCCCTCTCTCAATCCTTGTCACTGTCAGTCTGCTTCTGTCACTGCGAACTTTATTCCTGGTGCGTCAGTGGAATCGTAATATTTGTCCTTTCGTGACTGATTTCCTCACTTGCATCACTTCCCAGGTGCATCCATGCTGGAGTGAGAATGGCCTTCCTTTTTAAGACTGAGTGACACTCCACCGTGTGGACCACATTGTGTTATGCACTCATCTCTAGCAGACACACGGGTCGCTTCTGCCTTTTGGCTGTTGGGAAACCACCTGCGGTGAAATGGTGTCCAAACACCTGTTTGAGTTTCTGCTTTCACTTCTTTGTGCGCATGCTCAGAAGTAGAATTGTTGGATCATACAGTAACGTTATGCTGAACTTTCGGGGGAATCGCCACACCATTTTTCCGCAGTAGCCACACCTTTTTACATTCCCACCAGTGATACACAAGCATTCCAGTTTCTCCTCATCCTCACCAGTGCTTGTTTCTGTTTTCGTTTGTTTGCTAGTTTGCTTATTTTTATAGTAGCCACCTTATGGGTGTGATGTGGTATCTTTGTATGGTTTTTAAACTTTTTTTAGGTGGTGAAACTGGAGTTAAACCCAGAGAGTTCTGAGTCCACAGTCTGTGTTCTTTATATAGTCATGCTGCTTTTAATTCACATGTCATTTGGAGACTTCTGCTTTTGGCTTAATGTAATAAGGTGAATTTGCTTTCCTACCTTAAACAGCTAGAAAATGAGGTATCAAAAAATGGTTTTCAGACATTTAGAAAACAGTAGAAGTACTGATGAAAACGTGTTAGTTTAAAAGAGGAGGCAGTTCAGGCCACGTTCAGTTTGAAATATCATTAGGGAATCAAATAGGAGTGATGTGCAGTAAGCTGGAGGTCATATGAGAAGTCAGAACTGGGTATGAAAAACGAGAAGGGAATCATTCCTACTGAAGTGGAAAGGGCAGTTCTCTAGGGTTCCCATTTCTTAATTAAAAAAAAAAAGGCAAAGTCAGTGTGCCCTGGTGGAGCAGGGGTTAAGTCAATTGCCTCCGACGGAGCGCAGGCCACATACCTCTGGGTTTGAGTCCCAGTTCAGGGTGGGAGTGGGTAAGGAAATAGTTAGTGTCAGCAACTAAATAAAAATAAAATACAGATGCTTCTTCCTCCTTTCTCTTCCTGCCTGCCTACCTACTCACCTTCATTCCTACCTACACCTTTCCTTTAAAAAAAAAAAAGACAAAGTCAACTGAACGTTTCCATTTTGCTTTTTTCTATCTCAGTTTTTTTTTTTTTTAATTTTTTGAAGAATTATACATTCACATGACATACAGAATATTACTTTTTAAAAATAGGTTGGTTTGTCACTTGTATTTGTTCTCTTCTTTAAAGGAAAGGTAGACGCAGGAATGAAGGCAAGTAGGCAGGCAGGAAGAGAGAGGAGGAAGAAGCATCATTATTTTTATTTAGTTGATCATACTGCTTCCCGCCCCCCACCCCCCACACCTGGGACTCGAACCCAGGGGTGTGCGGCTTGCTCCTTTGGAGGTGCATGACCTAACTAACCACTGCTCCACCCTTTGCTCTTTTTCTTGAAAGGAAAATAGATGAACTTTTCTCAGTATTCAGCACACTTTTTACTCAGATAATAATATTGAATGTTATTGAGAAAATTTTAAAGTTGCTAAAGAGTTAGAAAGCTCCACACATACCCAGACCCATAAGATTTTATGTGTCTGAAATACAGCATTTTAGTTTATTGGCGACCATGGGAAGGCAGGGCAGTTATCGCTGCACGAGGGAGGCTCCAGCAGGATTCACTTGTGGGGTGCCCTGATGGCTCAGGCACAAAGAAAGCGGTGCGGGTGTAGACCCTATAAAAACCCAGGGACCCACGTTCTCAGTTTCGGGGACTAGGTGGTAGTCCCCCAAATAAAGAAATTAATAAAAGTGCTTCCTCTTTCTCTCCTTTCCTTCCTTAAAATGCTTCTTCCTTCCTCTTAAAAATATCCACTGGCCACTGGCTGCCTGGGGAGTTAACGTGCAGATCCAGGCAAACCTTCCAGGACAGGAGGGAGTGACCCTACTTGGCTCAGCTCTAGTGACACCTCCAGCTGTACAAGAGGCCAGTTCTAGCCTCCAGAGAGTGGGGAGAGGAAGACAACCAGCTGAGCACACAGAACCTTTCACCAATTACCCATCAGAGAGCGCTCAGCTGAGTGGTCAGTGGGGAGCAGAGGGTTAGATCTTGTCAGGGACCCTCGGTGAGTAGTAGCTCAGTGCGTCTGGCCGCTTAGCCTCTTGTGTCGGCTGCTGCTCCTGTGCTGATTCTCGAGGGTCCTCCCGCAGTCTGTTTGTGTTTTGACTCAGCGGCTTCAAGCAGGTTGGAGGAGTCCACCACCCTCTGTGACCTGCTTGCCTGGGGGCATGGTCGTGTCCTCGGGAAGTGCCCCACAGCACCACCCTTCGGACTTGACTGTCATTTTCTGCTCTGCTCCTGACAGTGAGCTCCCCCTCGTGCAATGTAGGTGTTCCCCACATGCTGGACACGAGCTGGGCTGGTCACCGCTGAGCACGTGGTTGCCTGTCACCTCTGCCCAGTACATTTGAGAGCCCGCTTTCGTGCTAAGAGCATTTCCATTTATTTGATGAATTGTTTGTCAATAGATTCATGCCTGAGTGTTTGTTGCTGCTCTAGCAAAATGCTGGAGATGAGTTACAAACAGCAGGCATTTCCCACGGTTCTGGGGTTTGGAAGTCCAAGGTCAGGAGTCAGCTTGGTGGGGTAGAGGCCCCATGTGGACCGCAGACTGCTGTTCCCACGTGCTGGAAAAGGGGAGAGGGCTCTCACCTGGCTCTCCTACCTGGGCATGGGTCTCATTCCCGGGGGGCCTGCTCTCGTGATGTCATCCTTCACGTCTCCTCAGTCATTACTGTAAGGGAGTTAGGCTTTCAGCATGAGAACTTGGGGACAGTGAGCATGCTCAGGCCGTAGCGGAGGGACATGTGCATTTTACTAAGGACCAGTCATTTGTATTTGGAAATTAAAATTATGCTAATGACCATCTTGTGTTAATTCACTTATCTTCTTCAAATCTTTGGGAGAATATATGATTCTATTAAAAATGTGGCAGGCAGTTCACTAAGTAGAACTAGGGGTGGTCAATACCATTGTAAAATATTGTTTAAACATTCTAGTAATAAAATAGAATATACTACGATTTATATTTTAATCAAAACGTGAACTTAATTTTAAATTAGCATGCTAAAAGACAGATGAGAAAAACAGTGGTCCTTTGTTTTCCTACCCTCAACAATCACTTTCAGTTTCTTTTCCTCATTTCTTACCAGTTATTTTTCCAGAATTAAAGGGTGATTCACTTTTTCCCGGTTTGATATGGTTGCTATGTTGCTTAAGACGATATCTTCTAGGAATTTGAACTGGGTCAGACTGTAAACCTGATTCTCTTACAGAACACTGGCAAATAAAATGCCAACTGCTCTAAATCCAGGCGTTAATTTTTTGGAATAGATTCCTTTTAGTTTTTTTTAAAGAATTCTACTGAACTTAAATTGGGATCTAAAGTCATATATTTCCTAAAGTAGTTAATCTAGAACCAAATCAGAACATCAGATTCTTTTCCAAAGAGTATCAGTGTGTCATCATTTAGTTTCAAGTTCCGTTTGCTTTGCCATCTTCCAGTTGCAGCCTTTTCATTTTTAAACAGGATAAGTAATCTTTAGTTGTGACCTATTTAAATTCATTTCACAAAATCTTTCTACCCTGACTTTATTCTCATTGTATATTTCTGATTAGCAAATAATGATAAATAAATTCATTTCTTACCTACTATTTAGTTAGTTTTGTAACTCATCTCTTGATTCTTTTTTAGTGAATTTTAAATAAAACTTCTTGCTGTCTTTTGTCTTTGGCCAGTTTACCCTTCCTGTTAGTGAATTCTGGAGAGAAATCTTTCTCTGAAAGGAAAGTGTGTTTCTTTTTTGCAGTATCTGGTCTGCCTCTCACTCAGCTACAGGTTTTCTGTCTTTTATTAAATTCATTCTGTTTTTCAATAACATTTGTTGCTAGGAAATTTAGCCTGTGGTTTCCAAGCATGTCTTCAAATGCCTTTGATTTTTTTTTTTAATAGAAAAACTCTAGACTGTGTTTGATGTTCAGTTTGTTGTCGTTTAGTAGGGAAAAAAATGTTGAAAAATGAGAACTTTTTTTTTTAAATCATCGCAGGTTTTTTGTTTTAAACAATGAAGCTGGCCTGTTGGAGTACTTTGTGAACGAGCAGTCTAAGAATCAGAAACCCAGGGGAACCTTGCAGCTTGCGGGGGCTGTGATATCGCCCAGCGATGAAGACTCTCACACCTTCACTGTGAACGCTGCCAGCGGGGAGCAGTACAAGCTCCGAGGTACGCCTGGGAGCTGGGAGCTGGGCGCTCACAGCGTGTGTTTCTTGCCCTCAAGAAGCGGTGCGCTACTTGCCTTTGGGTTTTGAAAATAGAAACTACTATCATCGATGTAGACACAGAATTCTAAATCTTCCGATTGCTTTCAGCACCCCTATATGAAATCTTTTATTAAAAATAATTTTTTTCAAGTGACACTATGAACCAGTCTGTTTAAGATTGGCTCCTCTAAAAGATTTGTGCGGCAGAACCCTGATCACTGGTAAATCTGAAGATAGACTTCTTTTAACGATATTTTTATCTTTGCTGTGGATTTTTATTTTACCCTTTTCCTAATTAGACTTCATGCACTTTGGGGCTCCCAGCTACTGGCGTCACAGTTGGGATCAGTTGTAATGTTCATGTTCACTAATTGTTGTAGAAGTTTGTTTTTATTTAATGGATACAGATAGAATTTAACGGGGACCGTAACTGAACATGCCCCTAGAACTCCGGAAGCAGTAAGTGCCCCTCGAGTGCTTAATCAGATCATTTCTTTAAATGAAAGCATGTTCTTAGGAGAAGCGTAACACGAATCAAGTCCCATACCCGCTCCTCACTCACTGCGTGTGCTTTGTTTAGGGAACCTGCAGCCGATGCCGTGTGGCTCAGTGAGGCTGCTGCAGCCTCTGCCCTGCTTCCCTCCAGGCAGGAGCTTTGCTCCAGGGGAGAGCAGGGCTGGTCCCTGGTTTTCAGTGGTCTGTTCACTGTGCACTGGGCCGTCAACCTAGATTCTGACAATAAGTATAAAAGTGAATAACCGCATTATTTTTAACAGCCACAGATGCTAAAGAGAGACAGCACTGGGTTAGCAGACTCCAGATATGTGCGCAGCACCACACAGAGGCTATCGGAAAGGTATGTGAACTCGTGTGTGACACTACCACCCAGAAATGAAGGTTTAAAAAGTTTATACTTTTAAATTGAGATATTCTTCACATCATAAAATTTACGTTTTTCAATTGTATAATTCCATGGTTTTTAGTATGTTCACAAAATTCTACAACCGTTTGCAACTGTCTCATTCATTTCATTATCCCCCCAAAACCCAGAACTCAAAACCATTAGCAGTCACTTTCTAGTCCCCTTCCCAAGCGCCTGGCTAATGCTGATCTATTTTCGGTTTCTGTGGGTGAGCCAGTTCTGGGCCTTTCATATAATGGAATAATGCATGCAGCGTGTGGGGGTTTTTGTTTGCGTTTGGTTTGGTTTGGTTTTCCCTTCCCTCTGCCCTGGGTCTTGAACCAGGGTCTTTGGGCTCGACAAGGGCTGTACCTTAACTGTTGGACCACAGGGTGCAGCATCAATGGTGCTTGATGTCTGGCTTCTTCAGTGGCACAGTGTTTCCAAGGTTCATCTTTACGTGGCTCATCTTTGTTCCTTTTTATGGCGGAATAATCTAGTGTGTGGATATGCCCCTTCTCTTGCCCATTCAGCAAGTGATTGGCATTTGGTTTGTTTTCATTCTGAGGCTATTGTAAGTAATACTGTTAGGAATGTTAGTTTTCGAGTTTTTGCTTGAATGCAAGATTTCAGTTCTCTAAGGTATCTGGCTAGCAGTGGAATTGCTGGGTCACATGGTAGTTCTCTGTTCAACATTTTAGGGAACTGCTAACCTGCTTTCCCAAGCAGCCAACCATTTCACATTTCTACCAGCAATAGGGGTGTAAATATCTCCATACCCTTACCAGTTTGTTACTGCCTGCCCCCACTTTTCCTTGACACTCTCCTAGAAGGTATGGAATAGAACCTTGTGGTTTGATTTCATTTCTCCAAAGACTCGTATTGTTGAGCATTTTTACATGTGCTTATTAAACTCATTATTCTATCATCTTTATAGAGTGTTTTCACTTTTTAAGGTGAAAAGGAGACTTTCACAAATCTGAGTTTAGAGAGGTCTAAAAATATAAAGGATTCTAAACCTAGCTGATAGGTCTGCTGCCTAGTCTGTAGGAAATCTAACAAAAATTTTACTTATACTACAAAATTCTGTTTATTGGCCGTCACAAGGTACCAGTTTGTTCCAAAGATATTTGCATTTTATGTTAGAAAATGTATTCTGTTGACTATTTCTGAATACATTTTTTAAAGTTTTATTTCTCTTGGGTATATACTATTGATTAAAAAAAATTTTTTTTTAATGAAAACATGAAACGTTTACATATAATTGTGAATTACATCAGGGAAGTAACTATAAAGAGGTTGAGTACTCTAACATGTACCCTGGGAATGAGAGTTGAGTAGCGAAGGAAGGAACATGTTGAAAAGATGGAACTTCTCCCTAAGGTTGGGATTCTTGTCGTCTAGAGAAGGTGTAGTTGTCCACTGGTGATGAGGAAAGTCACTGTGCTGTCTTCAGTCAGGACTAGTTTATGGAAAGTCCACAGAAGCTGGCAGGCAAGAAAGGGACACTTGCACCGGGTTGTTGATGAGTTGTGCTAATAGACAAGGACTGGAAGCAAGAAACTATGCTGAAGGTTTGAATGTGACCGAGGCTGACAGACAAAGCCCACTCTGGTGTATTTGCTGTCTTCCTGTTTTTCTGTGGCGTTTCTTTATGCTTTATAGAGCATCCTTGAATGTATTTTGCAAAGCTGGTTCTGTGGTGATAAACTCCTTTAACTTTTGCTTGTCAGAAAAGGTTTTTATCATTCCTTCAGTTCTTAATGACAGTCTTGCACATATGGTATCCTAGGTTGAAACTCCTTTTCTTTCAGCACTTTGAATATATTATGCCATTCCCTTCTGGCCTGTAGAGTTTCATATGAGAAGTTTGCTGACAGTCTTATGGGGGCTCCTCTGTATGTGACACATTTTTCTCCAGCTGCTTTTTATAGTCTTTCTTGTATTTTGATGTTTTTATGATGATGTGTCTAGGTGTATTTCTTTTATTAGGAAGTTTTTGAGCTTCCTGGATCTGGAGGCTTGCTTCATTCTTCCAATTGGGGAATTTCTCATCTGTTATTTCTTCAAATATGGTTTCTTCCCCCTTTTCTCTCTCTTTTTATGGGACCCCATATGATGCAAATATTATTCCTTTTGATGTTATCCCAGAGGTCTCGAATGATGCCTTCGATTCTTTGAATTTTTTTTTATCTCTTTGCTGGCTTGCTCGATTGAGTTCCTCTGTCCTATTTTCCCCATCACTGAGTATATCGGAAACTTCATCCATCCTATTTTTGAGCCCTTCTCTTGAGTTCTTTAATTCAGCCATCGTGTCTCTTACCTGTTTGATGTCTTCTTTTAATTCTTCTCTTTGCTTCCTGACATTCTTGTTTACTGCCTGTACTGATTTCTGGATTCCCATGAGTATGTTAATCACTGTTACCCTAAATTCCTCTTCAGGTAATTTACATACCTCTGCTGTATTCAGATTTCCCATTGCGTTTTTTATTGGATCCACCATTTCACATATATTTCTCTGTGCCTTTGCTCCGTTCAGCATTCTGTTTGTATTTCTGAGGGTTCAGTTTCCCTGATGTTGCGTAGGTTTGACTTGCCTAGGATTGACAATCAGGCTGAAGTTTTGCTTCTACCCACGAGGTGGTGCTAGCGGGTAGCATTGAGGCTGGGGACTGCCTTCTCCCTGGAATCCAGGGAGTCGGGGCACCCGATGGGCAGGATTTCCTGTGGGCGGATATGCAGTGGGCGGGATTTCCTCTCAGTGGCCCCCAGGCTCTGGTGCGAAATGGTTGTGGGAGGGGTTTGATTTGGCTGATTTCTGGTTATGGCTGCTCCCAGCAGTTTCTCCATGCCGGCTTCCGCTGAGCTCCCCGTGTACTGGCTCTCCTTTTACCCCCTCCCAGGTCACCCCTCCGTGGCTCCGCTCTCAGCCCCACTGGGCCCACCTCTCGCTGCCTCCGCAGCTGGTCCCAAAATCCATAGTGTCCCCACCACCGTGTGTCCAGAGACTCACGAGCTCTGTCCCAAATGCAAATCCATGGCTTAGTTCAGAACCACGCCAGGTGCCGTCACCCACTGTTAGTCGTCAGCTGTTCTGTCTCCAGCTGAAGTGCCTGTTGTTTCTTGGTGTTTGTCTCAGGAAAATAGATGATTTTATTTTGTTTTTTTTCGATGTCTGGGGAGCGACCCGAAAGCGTGTCCTATCAAGTCACCATCCAGAAGTTGATCTCGCCTGAGTACTTTTTTTCACTTCAGTCATGGTGTTTTAAAATCCGTTAATTTCTTGTTCTAATATTTGGAATATGTGAGAAAACATTTTGAAAGTATAAACCTAGTATTGATTTTCTAAATAAATTGTTAATTTACTGTGAGATGTTTGAAATGCTTACACTTTGAGTGTCTTAAATTTTATCCTCTTCAGAAACATTCTTGAAGTCAATTCTGAGGTAAATTTGTTTTTAAAAATTGTTGATGTATAAATGTCAAGTATGTTAGGTTGAGTCCAGATTTTTTCTAAAGAAATAATTGGTTTTGTTTGTCTAATAGAACAATCCTCCTCTGAAATCACGGAGCTTCTCACTGGCATCTAGTGGTAATTCTCCTATATCCCAGAGGAGACCAAGTCAAAATGCCATTTCTTTTTTTAATGTTGGACATTCTAAGCTACAATCAATGAGTAAAAGAGCTCACTTGCCTCCAGACCATCTTGTGGAAGTCAGAGAAGTAAGTATGAATCGAAATTAAAATGTACAAAGTAATCTAAATCCTGCTTGTGTCTGCTGGGGCCTTCGTGTTTCCCCATTTGATATGCTAAGATGCCTGTAAGTCATAGCATCCTTGATTAAATATGGGGTCCTGTCATCATGTCCGCCAACTGTGTGTGAGGCACACTGTTGTTTTCACAGGGCTGTCTCTTCCACTTTTTAGGTAAAATAGACAACTTTGATGTCATAGTTCCAGTCAGAAGTTGAGGGCCTCATGGGAAGACTATGTGGGGAAACAAGTGACTCTTAAAAAATGATACATACTAACATTTTTCAGACACATAAAAATAGAATAGTTCAATCCTTGAGGGTTGCTGTATTTCCCCATTTCCCTCTTTCTCTTTCAGACTGTACCAGGACCATTGTTCTGCCTCTCTTAGCTTTTCTTTTCCTGTGAAGACTGTAGTCACCTGTTCTTTTCTTTCCTGCTTTAGTGGTTGTTTGTTATCTTCACTGACCAAGGGGTGATTTCCTAGAATACCCACACTGTAATGTACTGTGTCTTTAAATACATTGTAGATATTGCTATAGAGCATTCATATTTAACATTAACCCTCGTGCTTCTGTGTAGCGGATATTTTTCCATAGTTTCACAGCTCCTCTTTGGGAAATGCAGACATTACTTGGAATAAGGACTGTACCGGTGTTATATCAGTATATCTTACACTGTTTATGTAAGATGGTAGCGTTAGAACAGTGTGGCTGAGGGGTGCTCAGAAACTCTATTTTCGCAGTTTTTCTGATCAGTAATCTCAGTAGGTGTCAAGGTCACAAAAGACAGGAAAGGCTGAAGAACAGTGACAGACTGAGGAGACTGTTTCTGTCAAAGCGGAACGCATTGTGGGACTAGTTGAATGGCAGCCTCCGTGAATTGTGGCTCCAGAAATTATCCTAGCCTTCGGGTGGCACTCGTTTGCGATCTCTGTGCCATTGCTGCCCCACTCCCCTACACGTGCAAAAACAGTGTTAGCTCAGTATCCGTGTCTTCACTAGCTTGCTTTTTTTTAATTAAGAACACAACAGATTGGTGTGTCATGGTGGCTCAGGGGTTAAGCCCGTACCTGGGGTGCAGTCCACATACAGCCCAAGGACCTGGGTTCATGGCCCAGGGCCAGATCAAACGACTAAATAAATAAAATGCTTCTTCCTTCTCTCTCCAACTCTCTCTTCCTTCCTGCCTGCTGCCTGACCATCTTCATTCCTACCTGCTTTCTTCCTCTTAAAAAAAAAAAAAGAACAGGTCAAACTATGAAAGTCTAACTGTTAGAAACTTTTCTGTATTATAGCAGAATAATTATTTGTGGCTTAGGCAGTAAGGCCGGGGCTGGGATAGAGAATATAGAAGCCCAAGGACCTGGGGCGCGTGCGTGAGGGCGTGTATGTAGCGACCAGTCCTCCTCTTTTCCCTGGAGGCTGGGGAGGGGCTGAGAGGTCTAACCCTCGGTCCACACTTTGGTTCCCTTGTCTACCATCCCCAGTCGTGGTCCCTCAGAATCATTCATTAATATAAACTGTAGTGTAGATGAAAGGTGTTTGTTACGAATAAGAAAATACACCCATTTGATCTTAAATCTCTGAGTCTTTCAGGAACAAAACCAAATATAACAAAAGATGGACTTATGTTTTAGTCACTTAGGAAATTACGGCTCTTCCCTGGTAGCCTAGTGGTTTATTCCACTGGGTATAGTCCACATGCATCACACGGTCCCCAGTTCAAGACCCAGGCCGGGGGGAACAACCAAGATGAAGAACTAAATAAAATAAAGGGCTGCTTCTTCCTTTTTCTTCTTGCTTGCCTGCCTCTATTTGACTTCCCTGTTTTAAAAAAAGAAACTACAAATGAGCTGTGTGCCGGGAAGGGGTGGGGAACAGAGACCAAATATATATTTCTTATTATGTCATATATTCTTTCGTACCAAAATGGTGATGTGTGAAAAAAAAAAAAAGTTCAGCTTGCAGCTTAGTTGCCTGAGTGCTTTCCCTCTGGCGTCACTGTACCGTGGCATGCAGCAGAGTTGTCCTTCCCATTTTCAGACTCAAAATGTGTACTCAGGAATCAAGATGCAGGGGCACCCTTGTGACTCACCTGGCTGAGTTGACTTAGGTGCAGACCAGGGAAAACCCAAGGACCCCAGTTTAAGACCCGGGGCCTGGAGTGAGAAAAAAAATCAAGAGAGAGGAAAAGGAGTGATTTTGACTTCATTTTCAAGGGCATTCTAAAGTACAGCTGGTCTGTTTCCCCCATAAGTGCATGACAGTGACGATGCATGACTGCTGGCTGGTCTTGATTCTAAGATTAAGCAGTTTTAAGTTTACCGTCATTGCTTTTACGCATCAATGCGAGTGTCACCACGTTGAAAGAGGAAAATAATTTCCTAGAATTCTGAAAATAATTTTGAGAAGAGTCCCACAGTTTCTGCAGATTACACTTGGAGAATTGTTCTAAGGAGATCCAGCTCTTAAGAGGTTGTAATGCAAAGATACAATCAAGAGTGGGTTTGAAAGTAGCATTTTAATCAAAGTCCCTGGGGAAATTCAGCACTAGATTACGAGTAGGCAAAACCTTATTAACTGAGAATAGTATTTGAACATGAATTTATTACTAAAACGTTGCCTAATTGAAATGATTTATTGAGTATATTAAATACCAAAGTCGTTTGAGTAAATGTGAAGATCTAATTGGCTTTATGAAAGGGTTTCTTGTGAGTCTGGCAGTATCCCATTCAGCAAGGGGGTGGCGTCTTGCTGTGCAGAAAAGAAGACTTTCATGGGTGGCTGTGGAGGGTGGTGGTAAGGAAGGGTGGGCAGTTTCACATAGTCACTTTCCCTTATCTGCTAATCTGTTAGCAGATTTCCTTGCTAAAGTTGACCAGAAATTCCAGATTGACTGGGTTATGACAACCTTCCTGGGAAGGGGTTGAAATTGCAATTAAGTTATGTGTTAAATCTTAATTTTAAGAGTTTTAGCACAGGCGACTCCATTTTGAACTCTGTGTCTCTTTATTAACAATGGTTTGCTGTTCATAAGAAGTACTATGTATTCAATCACTCCTTTATTCAGTGTGTGCTCATGCCTGTACTATGCAGTCATCCCTGGCTGTCTGTGGGGAACATGTTCCAGGATCCCAAGTGGATACTTAAAGCCACTGATTGTCCTTGGATAGTACAGAGCTGTGTGTGTGTGTGTGTGTGTGTGTGTGTGTGCGTGTATGCAAACATGCCTGTGATAAAGTTTAATTTATAAATCATGGTAGTCACAGTAAGATAGCAATAATAATAAAGTAGAGAAATTATAACAATATACTGTAATATACTGTAATCATGTAGTCTTTCTTTTTTTTCTTTCTCTGTATATCTTATTGACAGTAATCTTTTTGGACCATAGTTGATCCCAGGTAACTGAAGCATTGGAGTGAGGGGCAGCTCTGCTCTGCTCGGGGATTAGCTAAAATGTCCAGTCTAGTAAGGAGACAAACATTTAAAACGAAGTGTTGAAATCATATCTTAAACCTACAAAACAGGTAAACAAGTTTTCAAAAAGCTTTATTTAAATTTCTTTTGAGGAACTGACTTTTTTTAAAGGAAAGGTGCAGGCAGGAATGAGTAGGCAAGTAGGCAGTAAGGCGAGGAGGAAGATTTTCTCTTTTTATTTAGTTGTTCACACTGGTTGTTAGCCCCCATCAGTCCTGAACACCGGATCTTGGGATGAGTGCGGGACTGCTCCCAGGGAGTGCTAGCCCGCTAGGCCACCAGGGCCCACCTGAGGAACTGATTTTATAGCGTCAGGAAGTCACTAAAGTAGCAAGTCAGTTTTATGTTTCTTTGTAAATATATAAGCAACACATTTGCTTGCATTTGAGAGTATCACCAAATTTTAATGTATATACTCTAATTATATTGTGTAGCTTATTTCACAGTTGATATCTTTAGCCACGATTATCACTTTCTTAGACCTCTTCTAATTACAGCATTAGCAAGTGGCTCTTTAGTGCTGCTGCACAAAGAAAGCATTTTTCCTTGAGTGATATATTGTGATAGTTGGTTACTTACGTTGTAAATACCCTACTGTTTTCTTTAATTTTATTGGCTTATAACATAAAGATAAACATTTGTAAAGTGCACGGGTTATAAGTGTACTTCTTCATGTGATTTCCGTGTAACCATTTCCTGATCAAGACATGAAATGTTACTGGCACCAGAGAAGACCTGCTTGTCCCTCCCCACCGCCACACCCTTGCTCACTCTACTGACTTCTAACCCCTGATTTATTTTGTCATTTTTTAAAATTTCTAAAACTGCAATCAAATAGTATACACTCCTTGATTTGGCTTCCTTTCAGGTAACGTTTGTTTGCGATTTGCTTATAATGTTTAGTATAGCAGTTCCTTTCATTTCACACAGCATTTATTACATCAATATACCTGAGTATTATTCAATAATGTTATGAACATTTGAATTGATGGAAATAGATGTGTGTTAGCGATTGGTTGTATACCAACCGTGTAATTGTTGAGTCACGATATCTATTTAGCAGTGTATTAACTCTTGTAGAGAGCACCAGACTGTTTTCCACATTGGTGATGCTTATTCATAATTTTGGATTATTGGGAGTTAGCCCTGAAATTTATATACAAAAACAGTAACAGACATGCAAGGTACACGTGTGTTTCATATCTTTCCTATCCATACTTTTTTCTTCAAAGCGTATTTTTTCTCATAAGGGTGAATGATCTGTTGCTACAATATATATTTTAGGAGTTATTTCATATGTGACACACTTGATTTTACATGGAATGATTTTGCATCCTCTTTGACTAGCCCTCTGATGAGCTGTATTAAAAATAATCTGAAACAGAGCTTTTAAAAACTAAGGGAGTTTCTCCACAATAGCATTTCTTTGTCAGTTGAAATGATGTCCAAAGGATGGACAAGCTGAGAACCCTCTGCTCACAAGTGAAAGTAATTTAAACATTATAAATTCAGTTTTATTTTTATATTTAAAAATGCATTTAATGGCGGTAAATACTGTTACTCCATTGGCTTGGTGGGAAAGCGGACAGGGCCCCCAGTCAAAGCAGAACACATTAAACTCTTCGTCGGAAGAGCTTCTATATCCAAAACTTTGTCCAAAAGTAGCCTAACGGAACCAGAAATTTAGAAGAAACAGGTAAACAGACCATTGTGTTTTGTTCAAATTGAGACTGACCAGAAGCGTTGAAAGAAAGTGGTTGTTAGAGTGTGGACTAGGAATTTTACTTTGAAATGAGTATTCTTCTGCTGTTAAAGACTATTCTGATTATGCTCTCTGATGACTTTGGTACATTTGTGCTGTTAATAAAAGGTGGCTCTAGCTGGTCTTGTGAATTGGTCGCTTCCAAGTAAGAAGTGCAGCGGCCAGCGGCGGCCCTCTCGCTCACTTGACAATGTACCTCAGATGGCCGTCCACTGAGAAGAGCCAACCAAACTTTAACAGATTTCTAAGGTGAACACATCCAAAAATGGACTCAGACGCCGAGTATGGTAATGACATGGCAGCGTGTACAGACATTCAGTGGAGCATACTGAAGTGTTCTTTTCCTTAGATGATGTCTCATGCTGAAGGACAGCAGAGAGACTTGATTAGACGAATCGAATGCCTTCCTGCTTCTGGCCATCTTAGCTCCCTGGACCAGGACCTCTTAATGCTCAAAGCTACTTCCACGGCGACGATGAGCTGCTTAAATGACTGCTTTCACATTCTCCAGTTGCAGCATGCATCCCATCAGAAGGGCTCGCTGCCCTCAGGTAAGTTAGAGACTGAGGTGGGACTTGGTATGTGGAGTCTAATGAAATGAAACAAGCAGATAAACCCCAGCAGACACTCTCAGGACACAGGATGGTGATGTCAAGGGCTCAGGGGGGAGGGATGGAAAGAGGGAAAAGGTGGGGGTAGAAGGCACAAACTCGGGTGGAGGCTGTGGTGTGAAAAACAGATTGAGATACAATGTCAGTATTAAGTGAATTTTAAAAAACATTATCTTTAAATTAAAAAAAAAAAGGTAGAACTTAACATTGAGGACCAAAACACGGAGAGGAGTGCATTCGTTGCAATTCTAACTCCAGAGAATTTTAATTGAAAAAGAAAGCCAATGAGTCTCTTGGTTTTTGATTATCACACTAATGTCATTCAAAGTCCATTTTATTGTGTCCTTTTTTAATCTAAAACAATTTTAGGCCTAATATCTACTATCGTTGAATATGCTTAGAAGACCTCAAACTCAGTGTGTCAAAAATTGAACCCAAACCTGTCTCCTGTGTTTCTGCTAAAATTTTTGATACCATTTTTCATCCAGTCAGAGTAGAAACAGTGGGATCCTTTCCTGAGTTTTAGTTCAGTCCACTCTTTGCCATTTCCAGCGTGAAATACAGAAATGAAGTTTTATATATATATGTATTATTTATATATATACATATATACACACACACATATTTCCTTTTGGTTTGAAAAGTAAGGTGTGCATCTAATATTTGAGAACACCTATTTGTTTAAATTGTGAAAAGAACGTTCTTGCATTGGAGGACAAAAAGGGAATTTTTCTATTAAATGAGGTGAATAAGCCCATTACTTGTTTTATTGAGATATAATAGTATGAGTTTAAAGTATACGAGGTGATTTAGTACTTTACGTCTTGCAGTATGATTGCCACCAAAGCTTTAGCTAACACCTCTGTCATGTCACATGATTATCACTTCTTTTTTTGTAGGGAGAGCACATAGAATCTAAATTTTATGAACTTTGAAGTATTCAATAGAGTATTAATTAAACTCACTCTGTTGTGTGTTATACCTCAGAACTATTCATCTTTTAGTTGTAAGTATGTACCTCTTAGCACTATCTTCCTAATCCTCCATCCCCATCACATAGGAGTAACTGCATCTTATATAAAAATTCATTTTTCTCTTATCCACCTACCTTCCCTAGCTGGTAAAAGGATTAGAGAGAGAATTGAGTTTATGCTCAAGAAAGTTGTTTGCCCTGATCAGGTCTTGATAGAGACACAGTGTGGATCCCTGGATCCCATCTTCAAGTGCACCTAAAGTCAGTATTTCAACCTAACAGTCTTTTTTTTCTAGCCAGACTTTTCAGTGGCAGTTGTAGGTACAGATCAGGGTACTCTTACAGAGTCCAGTGAGCTACATATGTTTCCTTTAAAGAACTCATAGTTCACTTGGGGAAAACATGTATGTAGTTTAATATATAAAGTGCCACTTACAGTGGGAACAAAGTACAGTGGGAGAATGCATGACTGGACTCTACTTCCAGTAGAAAAGGTTTTGCTTTTGGTAAACATAATTTTTAATTGACTACATTATATTTCTTTGAGAATACACTACTCTTAATAGGAAATTTGGGTGGATTCTAATGTTGACAATAGTGATTTTTTCAGGAGAATGAAACAGCTCGTATCTAGTTTATGCTACTTAATTTTTGAAAAGCCTATCAAATAGCATAGCATAGAAACTACATACTCATTTAATACTTGATTAATTAAAAACCATGTACTTTTTTAAATTGTTAGCTAGAAGTTTCATTTGTGTGGTTGAAATTACACAACCTTATTTTAAATGATTGCTCGTAACTAATGGAGCTATACAACATAAATTGGTATGTTTTTGATTTTAAAAATGAGATGTTGCAAACTTTTGTAAGTGTTTTAAGAAAAAACATTATTATCCTCTAATACTGTCTTTGGAGCCCAGATTTATGAGTTTGGGGGGTAATTAACTAATATTGGTATTTCTTACCATAAATTGCCATGTTTTCCAAATAAGACCTATAGAAATTTGTTAAGTCATTTCAGAATGCAAATATCACTGGATTACTTCCCCACTCAAATTTTCAGAAGACACAGAAATGAAATCTAAGTTCAAATTAGTGTTTGATTCTATGAGGTCTTCATGTCTGTTACCCAAAGGCTCCCTGGCGGTTGACTTACAAGTAGGCGTGCGGCCAAATGCTTGTTTTCATAGAGTTCTAGTGTAATTTCCAGGCAACTGATTTCTCTCTTAAAACAGTGCTCTTAAATGTAGTGTTTGTGGACATTTCATCTTTAGAAGTAAAAAACTATCTACATCTTGACATTAAAAATAAACATTTAAGGTCAAAGCAAAGTACTTTCATTTCTATGTCATTTTGAAACAGACCCCATGAACTTATCCAGGGCATTCCCCAATCGTGAATCCCCACAGGGCCAAGTGAGACTGAACTGAGAGGCAAGGCCCTAGTGACCTGGCAGTACTTTGTGGTTTGTTCTTCTACTGCGGTCCAAGGTTTTCTTACAGACTGAGTAAATGCCACACTTTTCATTTCTGCTGGAATGTACCCTGAGCACCCCTTATTGAGCAGTCTTTAACCAAGCTTCTGTGAGACCTAGATCAGCCTCTGAAATCAAATGGAACATTTTCCATTATTGATTAGGCATGGAATCCACTTTGTTAAACTAGTTGAGGGTAATAAGAGACATTTGAGCCATGAATTGAGAAGATGACAGGTCTCTAAATGTGACCGCTGTCTTTTACTAGGTCAGCTATTATTTATTCAGTGGTAGAGCCTTTCATTTTGAAAGTCGACAGAGCTTTTTTATATAGTTGAGAAAAGGAATGGGACATGTATTTGCAATTCTTAAATTAGATCAAAGATTTTATTTTGATTGGGGAGTAAATTGCTGCTGAGAATATGGTTCAATCCCAAATTGAAGCAAATTTTATTGCTTCTCAGGCCCAGGCCCCCATAATTGTGACTCTCTAAAGCCTGATTGCCTACTTTTTGATCACTAGGGAGACAGAGTTCATACAGAAAGGGCACAAGATCACTGTTAGGTAGGACTCTTTATGAGTCACAGATTCGCTTAATGAATGAGTTCAGTCCTCTTCAGGCTTGGTTCTTTTAAAGGGTATCTGGTTGCAAGTACCAGCTGCTCCCTGGCGAAACATCCAGTCACAGTGCTCATGCTAATGAGATACTAGTGTCTGTCTTACAAAGTCTCCTAACAGGTTAAATCTCTGTTAGCCTCGTAGGCTCAAAATACAGTTGTTTAATAAAATTCACATTTGCTGAACTTTCCAGATTATGAGCAAGTTTCAGCGAAAGTTTTCTCTTCCTTCATCAGGAACGACAATCGAGTGGTTAGAACCAAAGATACCTTTATCAAACCACTACAGAAATGGAGCCGACCAGCCCTTTGCACCTGAGCAGAACAGGCCCGGGGCCGCCCCACAAGAGCAGGGTGCTGCAGCACCCGGGCTGCCAGCAAGGGTAAGGTAATGCGGAGGATGGCTTTGCGGGAAAGGGGCAAATCACTGAAAAGGGTGAGTTCTGTTCCTCGTGCGGATGTGTAGGCGAGAGGTCTGTGGTGTAAAACTGTGCATGCTGTGTTCCAGGTTAAATCATGTACCCTCTTGGGTTTACTTTTATAGGATAAAAATGTGTTTAAAAATTGAAATTTGCATTTTTTCTTTCTCTAGAAAATTGCTTATCAAAGATTGCACCATAATTCTCTCTTGCATTTCTTACTGCATTACCTTAACATGATTTGCTTAATGTTTACTATTAAGTTTGCAAGTTTAAAAGATTACTATGAGGTCTTTCCTCATAGTAAGTACTTCATAAACCAGCTTTTTAAAGTGTTAGGGCACAGTTTCAGAATTTAATATTTACATCAAGCACAGAAATGAGAGTGTTTTTTCTATTCATAGTTCCAGCACTGTAACAAATCATTGCCTTTTGTGTCCACATCTGTTATTTTGTGGCCATCATAATTGCATAGTTTTATTTTAAGCCCTTTTTACTTGATACATCTCATAAGCATTTTTCTGTTATTCTGGCCTGTATAATTAAAGTGTTAAAGGTTGAAGTAGGCACTTGAATATCTAGGTTGTTATTTTTGTAATTATAAGTTACACTGTCATCTCCTCTACTGTTTGGATTTTTTTCCTTTCCCTTTATTTGGATCATTTCTTTGGATAATATTACCGAGTAGAAGAATTACCGATTTAAGAGTAATGTACCATATATGGTTATTTACATATTAAGTTACTTCTTAAATATATGACGCAGGGACTTCTAAAGCCGGCAAAAGTCTTTGCTTAATAAGGCAGCCAGTGGCTCTGGGGTGGGCAGGGGGGACGTTTTGAAAGAATAGAATGTTCTATTCTTCCTGTGCTTTTTGACTGGCTCCTCTGTGGAGTCATGCAGTTAGTAAATAGTAAGCTCTCTAGTGTTTGACAGGTTCATTGTTAGGAATCAAGGAGACACAAAAGACGGAAGAATTCTTTCACTGAAGAGACTTGGAGTCACAACACATATTCACTGAACAGTGAGATGAGAACATGCAGCCATTTATTTGTTGATTTTTTTCCCACCTTCACCGATATGGTTTAGGCTGTTGGCACATTCAGAGCATTCAGAGAAAGACGAGAGACGTGCTGAGTAAGGTGATGAGGAATGCTTTGAAGAGATGGTGGAATGGGAATTGGACTTCGAAAGCAGGCAGGGTTTGAAGAGAAGGAAGGGATATCAGGATGGAGGAGTTACCGGAAGGATACAAAGGGGTGCATGGCGTGCTTACTGGGGGGAGGCTTGCTCCGTGATTCTGAACCCAGGTGCCGTCATTTCTGCCGTGTGGATCGTTGAATGGCGTGCTCTTACCTTAATTGCTTTATCTGTAATGCAGAAGTAGTATTACCTTGTAAGAATGTTACGAGAATCAAAGGAATGTAGCAGAAACGTAGATTATCAGAAATGATCGCAGGGTTGTTAGATTTTGCTAATCCTGATGGCGTTCATACTGCCTTCTCTGTGGAATGTAATACATGGAGCACGGCCGGTAACGCCACAGTGGACAGTGTGCCCCTGAGAAGCATGGAAATCATGCAGAAGAATTTGGCTTGACTGCGATAGACAGGGAGGTCATGAGCATGGGGAGGGATGTGACCTGTGAGATTGGCGTGTGGTATGTCTTGGGATTAAAGTATAGACAGAAGACCATGGAAGTAGAAAGAAGACGAATAAGCGATATTATTTCAAATGAAAAATCAGTTGGACTTGTGATTGACTGTGTATAGGGTTGGATCAAAGATGATTCTAAGTTTTTGAGCCTACTTGACTAGGTAAAATTGTGGCGCCATTCACAAAACTAGGAAAGTTAGGGAAAACAAGCCTTTTGAGAGAATAGGTTTAATGTAGTTTATGAACATCTTGAATTTTATGTGAGAAGAGGATGTTTGCTTATAAATGTGTGTTGAAAACAATTGGAAATAATGAAACCAAAGCTTTGGAGAGAGATCAGGACTAGAGATTTAGTTTGTAAGTAAAAATTATAGGTCATTATGCCAGCATCTTTACTCTTGTAGACGAGAAAACAACACATGCTGGAGGCGAGAGATTTGTGCTAGGTATGGAACGCAGAGGTGGGGAGGATAGAACTGCTGTATTTACGAATTCTTTGACATGATGAATAGACCAACTGTATGACCCAGTATAAGAAAACATAAAGCCATTGATTTTTTTGTAAATTAGAGAAGACAGTAGACTCTACTTGCGCATATTCTCCGAAAAGTTCACATGTGCTTTCCTTGAAACGGGAATGCTAGTGCGCACTGAAGACAGTCGTGGAGATGTTGCTGCCTGGTGACAGAGCAGGTCCACCTCCGCGAGGCTGGAGTGCAGCTCACGGTTGCTTTGTGCCGAAGTCAGAAACCAGGACACAAAAATGGGATTACAACTCGTGTGTAATATTGGAGTCCCCCTTTGCTTGTGAATCTCCAAATAGTATAAATTTGTAGAAACTCAAAAGTTTGACCTTTGTATTTGCCAACCATCTTGGGTTTGTAGGGATTTTATACATTTGAGCGTGTTTGAATTTTGAGATATATAGATATGTATAAAAAAGTTAATTAATTTATTTTTTACCGTAAGCTTTTCTTTAAGAAAGGCATGGTGACCTCTAAGAAGAGCATTTCAAAAATAAAGGAGAGCTGGCGTGTTCTGGTGGAGTAGGAATTGGGCACTGCGGCTCTAAGACTGCACGAGTTGGCGCACCCTGGTGGCTTAGCGGGGAAGTACACCGGGGCCGTCTACGCAGATCCTGGGACCCACCCGGGAAACGGCCAAGATGACGATTCCACACACGGGCTGCCCCTTCCTCCTCGCTCTGCCTGCCTGCCTGCCGGCCTCTGTTCGCCTTTATTCCTGCCTGCACCCTCCCTTTAAAAAAGAAAATGAAAAGGCTGCATGAGCCCCGCTCTGTGGCTTGGTTGGTGGCTGCGGTGTAGACTGAAAAACTTGCGCTCGAGACCTGCACCAGGGGCACAAAACTCAACTCCACGCGCAACTACAGCGTTTTCATATTAACCCCAAGGGTTCTTTCTAAATATAGATTGTGGTAAACTGCACTTGACATGCACAGTCACTTTTAAAATTTACTTTTACGGTTTAACTTAAAAATCGGGCAAATATTTCATTCTCAGACAGTCTTGACTTAAACTGTAGGTGGTGGTGTTGTCAGGCGGGAAGTCAGAGCCTGCACAACCGGAGATCAGATGAGGCGGCCTCCACTCTTTTTGAAAAACCCTATTTCTACAAAATATATGCACTTTTCTATGCTATATGTGGCAAAGCCGTGATAGGGTCACTGTCAGTGATAACGGGCTCATCGAAGGGATTCTTTTTTGTGGTCAACTGGTGGAAACTGTATTTTCAGAAAGATTTTCGACTCTTCTCAGATTCATTTAAGCCCAATATAAACGTCTTCAGATCTGATGTTTATTTTTATTCTTCACAGATACAAACAAGTACTTGTAACGCTAGATGTGGCAAAGCAAGTACTTGTAACACCAAATGTTTGCTTGGCTTTGCCTCCAGGAGCCGGAAGAGATCAACGCAGACGACGAGGTGGAGGACGCGTGTGATGACGGGGAGGCCGACCTGGGTGCCGTGGAGGAGCAGCGCAGTGTCATCTTGCACCTCTTGTCGCAGCTCAAGCTGGGCATGGACTTGACCAGGGTATGTGGAGCGTGCACGGCTGCGGGCCCTCCTGGACTGTCAGTGTCACTGGGCCTTTTTATTCTCACCTCTTGGTCAGCATTTCTTACTTCAGAGAAGATGTAATGGTTTCCTTATGCAGCAGGAAGTCAGATGGCAGAATAGAGTAGGCCCTTTGCTAAGCAGAACTGGAAATCTGCAGAAAAGGAGGTTATCTCGTAAAACCATGGAAAGCGTTGATGCTTTTATTACTTTATCCTTGCTTCCCATGTTGGACAGTAGTGTTAGAGGAACTGAAACCTGATTCCAGTTGTTTTTTTTGAAAGGTAAGGTGCAGCAGGGCTGAAGGTGAGCAGAGGCAGCGGGAAGAGAGAGGAGGAAGAAGTGTTTTTATTTTATTTCCTTTTTCATCCTGGTAGTTCCCCCGGCCCTAGGATGTGAACCTGGGTCCTTAGGATGTGTGTGGGCTGTACCCAACCACTACTCTACCTGGATGCGCCTGATTTCAGTTTTGAACACATGGGTGGGTCGGTCCTTTTCTGCGGCTTCTTTTTGTTGGGGGAGTCTGGTATCAGTGTCTTACAGGGTTTTTTTTCTAGTCTTGGTCAGGTTTCCCAAGGAGGATTTGCCTACTCTTCTGGGTGGTAAAGCCCCCAGGAGTTGGAGAGAAGCCAGAGGGTGGGAGAAGGTGTCAGT
This sequence comes from Solenodon paradoxus, assembly GCA_004363575.1. Lineage (NCBI taxonomy): Eukaryota > Metazoa > Chordata > Mammalia > Eulipotyphla > Solenodontidae > Solenodon > Solenodon paradoxus. The sequence continues at coordinate 38,610 of RJWH01005213.1, read as the reverse complement.
GTAGATCGCATAGCTCACACAGGGTGCTTCTGCCTTTGTCACTTTGGAAGTCCTGACAGTGCCCAGAACAGAGGGCAAGCACCTTGTTTCCCTCTGGAGAGGAAGCCTCTAGGCTTGACTGTGATGCAAGAGGGGCTGTAACCAGCAGTGTGGAGGGTGAAGGATTTCGGGTCCGATCACTTTGCACCCATATTTCGCTGTCGTCTGTATTTCAGTGTTCTTGTAAACCCCCGCACGCGGACTGCCTGGTGCGGTCCTCCCCTGAGCATTCTGTGATGCAAGCTGTTGTCTGAGTTACCTTCCTTCCTTCTTGCCTGTGTTGGTATCTTTAGGTCTCATCTAGGTTAATAAAAAAGTGAAATTAAGATCTATGTATTTCATATACCAGCTGCACCTGAAACATCAGTATCTTTTGTATCATTTTCATAATAATCTTTCTAAATCATTTTAATCCATTTAAATTAGAATCAGAATTAGAAACATAGATTGTTCTAATTTTTTTGTGTTATTTTTCCTTCACTTACACTATTTTCTAGAAGAATAAATTACTAGACTCAGTGGATGGGAACGTCTTTGGACTCTGGGGAAAATATTGCCAACTTGCTTTCTCAAAGCGTTAGACCAGTCGGCGGTGCCTCTTCAGTTCTGCTTTAAACAGGATGTTTAATCTTCTACACACTTACCTGGCTTAGGTATCAAAAGCCCTCTTCTTGGAAACTGCTCTGGTGTGCTAAAATTAAATACAAATCGCAGTTTTTGCTCTGGACACTGATGTCTGTAGGGATCATTAAGGAATGGCATTTATTGCTGCTTGAATTTTGATCATCCTGAAGTTTATTTTTAAAATGTGAAAGGGGAAACAGCTTGGCTTAATATTTACTGTGCACTTTACCACCGTTTCCCTGACAATACTTTGATCCAGACTAAGAGTTTGAGGATGATTATTATTACTGGTTTTTGGGGGTTTTTTTGAGAGAGAGAGGAGGAAGAAGCACTTTATTCATTCTGTTTATTTGTTCATCCTGGTGGTTTCTCCTGGCCCCGGTGTTGGACCAGAGGCATCGGGGCGTATATGGACTACGCCTGGTGTAACAAACCACTGGGCCACCAGGGCATACCTGTGAGGATTTTTTTTTAAATTTATTCTACTTGCTGCTCTTGAAGTCCTGAATTAGCATTTAATCCTAACCACTTGGGCAGACTTTTATTTCCTTTTAATCTTGCTTACTTTTCAGTGAGACCAAATACTTTTCTTTTGTGGTGTTGCTAATCCCCATCTAGAATGAGGTGTTTTCTGAGAGAGAAGAACAGTTTTCCAGGTGACCCGAGGGGAGGAGGGATGTGAGCAAAGGGCAGTGGGATCCAGGGAACAGCGGTGGCAGAGGAGCTGTTAGACATTTGGACATAGGTGTGGTGTGTTACATCTTTGATGAAGAGTAAATCTGTGCCTTGAAACTTATATTTTGTGGTAAATCACAGTTATCTCAATTTAAAAAAAAGGTTACCTACAAACATAAACATGATCAAAATCTCCCTCCTCGGTTGATACTGTTTTGTTTTAGGTGGTGCTGCCTACGTTTATCCTAGAGAAGCGATCCTTGCTGGAAATGTACGCAGACTTTATGTCTCACCCAGACCTGTTTATAGCCATCACGAATGGAGCCACAGCCGAGGACAGAATGATTCGCTTTGTCGAGTACTATCTTACCTCATTTCACGAAGGCCGCAAGGGAGCCATTGCTAAGAAACCGTACAACCCTATCATTGGAGAAACTTTTCACTGCTCCTGGAGGGTGCCCACCAGCGAGGTGGCGTCCAGTGTCGCCAGCGGCGCCTCCACCCAGGCAGTCACAAATCATGCTCCTCTGCCGAAGGAGGCTCCGAGCCAGGTGGCGCCAGACTGTTACACGGTCAGGTTTGTTGCTGAGCAGGTTTCCCATCATCCTCCAGTCTCAGGATTTTATGCAGAATGTGCAGAGAGGAAGATGTGCGTGAATGCTCACGTCTGGACTAAGAGCAAATTCTTAGGCATGTCAATAGGCGTGACTATGGTCGGAGAAGGTAAGTGGACAATTATCCTCCAGTTTTTAGTATCAAACTATAGTCTTGGAAAACTAGATAAATATTAATTAAAAAATTGAAATGTTATGTGTAAAGCTCTTTTATTCCCCCCAATTCCTTGAATGCTTTAGAATGCTGTTATAGGCAGGGACACAGTATCTATGGATAAATAGAAATTCTCTTTTTACACTTTTTTTTCTGACTTTAGATATAGAATATTTTTATTATAGAAAAGTTGAAAAACTTAGAACACTGTCATTTTTCTCCTTGAAAATAAAACATCTCTAATACCTCCATCTGTAGATGGATTAATTTATTAACTAATATTTTGTAATTTTTTCCAGTGTGTGTTCATACTTTTAGTTTTATAAAGTTAGGATTCTCTTTTTATTGTTTAGTTTTCACTCTAATTTCCATGTCATAGACCATACTTTAAAACACATTTTTATTATTATAAAAAGCACATAGGAAATATCTTCTAGATAAATTTTTACCTACATAGAAATTATGTATAGATTAGTTTAAAATGGTTGCCAAACTTTAATTCTACTTCAGCAAGAGATTATGAAAAAATATAATTCAAGGAAATAGTGTGTTTTGATCAAAATACAAAAAAATCAATAGCAATATAAAAAAAAACCTTCATAGACATCATTGCCGATTTAATGAAAACATAATGGTGGGAAAAAGCCTACCACTTTGCAATTAAAGGAGCAATCCTGTGCCTCGAATACTTTCCTCTGAACATACGCCTTCAGGGCAGACGGGCATAATCAAACACGTGATTCTAACATTTTGAGATTTTTTTTGTTGTAGCTGTAAGGAAAATATTTATCCCTTTTCACTTTCCTTTTAGCATCTATTGCAATGAATCTTAGCAATTTCAGATAATGTTGCGAGCCAGAGTCATAGAAAATACTCATATTAGTTAAAAGAAAACAAAACTTTGCCACCTTCCGCTACGAGCTCCATTAACATTAGCTCGGTGCCTCGTAAATCAGTTTACCATTTCACAGATGGCAAGACTGACGTCTGGAGGGGCTGGGTGACTTCGAGGCCGTGAAGGTAAAGGCACAGCTGCTTTAGAGCTTCATCCTTTGTTCCCTCCCTGGAGACAGCGACTCAGCGGCTTGCAGCAGAGTCTGGTAATGGCGGCTCCTCCAAGAACGAGGGACCATGCGTTAGTCCTCGAGGAGGCGCATACATAATTTATATTTAAGTGCTAATTATGTTCTCAGAAATGAAATTGCTGTTGGTACCCTCAGAAGAAGGTAAATTAAATCAGAGATTGGGGCTTATGACAATTTATTTTGCTCATATTAGCAGCCCTGTTTTTTATCTGATGAGAGGAGGAAATACCGATTCTTAGAGAAATGCAATTTCAGAATGATTTGAATCCGAGCTGCCTAATTTACTACCACACAGATTCAAAATTGCTTGTACACTTCCTCATATTTTAAATGCCATAGTATATATTAAATATTATTTGAACTCAAAGATCATAGACTCAAGTTTATAAGGTCATGTGTTTTTAGAAAATAAAAGTATACTATCTTTTCCAACTTAGAACTAGTCAACAAGTGTTATTAAATACTTAAAATAGACCCAAGTATGTTGTCTGTCTGTCTCTCCTCTGATAGCTTCCTAGATATTACAGCTCAATAATTCTTGATATATTGTTGCATTTTGTGAAGATAGTTAAGACCAATACAAAAAAAATTGGTGTTGCTTTAGACTTTAGAATATGTATTTATTTATCCTAAAAATTAACTGTATTATATGTTATAACTCTTGTCCTTATTTGTTAATAACTAAGAACAGAGTGCTTAATGAGTATTCATTAAGAAACAGATAATAATAAGTGTTCAGATACGTATTTGGTCCAGTATTTGTTTTATGAACTAGGTAATGAGCTTAGATTAGTACATGACTCAGATCTCCTTAGTGTCTCTTAATTATTCTATATAGATCAATTATTCATTGATGTAATAATTCCCTTTTTATATGGTTTTTAAAAAACTATCTTTAATGTAGCATCACTTAATATAGAACAAGCCCATTAGAATACTGTTTGTTTGAAATCTACTACTTTTTTTTCTTGTAATGTCACCTTAAATATTTCAGAAGTTGACAAAATTAAAATAATTACTCTTTTCTTAATACTCAAATTAAAATGAACGCTCTGAGATTAAGGTCCCTATAATATTAGATATTTATATATTCCCAAACTGCTGAAAAAAATTGTTAGTACTAACTAATGACTAGATCTTAACATGATAGTTTACTGTTACCTTAAACTCTGACTTAAAGTTTGATTATAGTTTTAGGAGCATTAGAAGGAAGTTGAGAACATTTGCACACTAGCACTTCTGGTCCCATGAATCCCAAAGGAATAGTAAGTAAAATCATAGTGAAAGTAATCGTGATTCACTCCAGGAAATGTCAGACAGCAATTATAAATGAAGTCCATTTCACCCAAAGCAAAATGAAGCTTAAGCAAAATTATGTGTTCCTGTACTAGACAGGAGAAAACAATATGGATTTTCTGGTGGCCGGTTTTTTTGTTTGCTTTTTTTTTTACGATAGTAACGCCCTGCATGTTTTCCCCTCCAGGGCTCCTCAGTCTGCTGGAACACGGGGAGGAGTACACGTTCTCCCTGCCTTGCGCGTACGCCCGGTCAATTCTGACTGTCCCCTGGGTCGAGCTGGGCGGCAAAGTCGCTGTCAGCTGTGCACAGACCGGGTATTCAGCCAGCATCACTTTTCACACCAAGCCGTTTTATGGTGGCAAGCTGCACCGGTAAGAACATTTAATGATACCTGGTTCTTATTCCATCAGTTTGATACTGTGTTAAGACCGTAGGCGCACCCAGCTGTCCTTGGCCAGCACGAACCACATGCATCCCGAGGACCCAGGTTCACATCCTGGGGTGGAGGGGAGCGACCAAGGTGAACACCTAAATAAAATAAATAAAATGCTTCTCCGTCCTCTCTTCCTGCCTGCCTGCTCACCTTCATTCTTGCCTGCACCTTTCCTTTAACAAACCAAACCAAACCAAACAGCCCTTTGTTCTATTCTGCTTTGTTTTATGTGAATGGGGTTGGATTTTTATTCATGTTTATTTTTGCTTGATGTATTTCATCTTTCAAGTCATGGCTAGAAACCGTGATTTGGTTTTAAAAATAGTGACAGATCTACTCTTGTAAAACTTCCTGGTCAAGTAAATAGCCCGACGTATAATAGAGCTCCTAACAAGTGACTGTGTGGCCTCTTGGCTCAGTTTCTGCCTTTTAAGGCATTCAGGCTTGGAGCCAGACCTCAGCCAGGGATTCTGTCGGTGGAGCCAGACCTATGGTCGGGTGAAAATGTCATTATTAGAAGTAGTCGAAGAAGAGTGACAGAAGCCAGTGTCCTCAGGCACTAATACTGAATGGTGGCTTTATTATAATTCCATTTAGGAATTGGCCAGTTGTTACACCTCTTTCGTGGTTTATTAGTCTCCTCAGCACTCCTCCAGGTCATCACATACTTGAAGAAATGTTTTCTGATAGGATCCTCAAAAGTATATGCCTTTAATGTCTGTTCTAGCCGTCCTTACAGCAGGATAGACTGTGTTCTGCAAAATTTTTGCCGAATATCAGACATACAAAAGTATACAAGTTGAATTTCATTTTGTACAAATGCGAGTACTTTGCTCCATACGTGGACCATTACCGAGAGGTCCCAGAGCTCTTCCTCGTGTTTTAGTTGCACGCGTGCGTAAACTCTCACGTGGGTTAACCACCAGCACTGTCCCCCTGAAGGTGGCCACTCTCCTGATTTCTAACCCCTAGATTAGTTTTGGCTGTTTTGGAACTCTGTGAAAATGAAGTCATACACTGTGTTGCTTCGTATCTCATTTCCTCATGCTTGGTTTATTCTCCTTACTCGTCCCCTTGTCTGGTGCCACCTTTCATCTAACCGTCCTGATGCTGATGGGCATGAATCTGACTGGGGCTGTTGCAAAAGGTACAGCTAGAACTGCAGAATATAAATGTAGGTGCGGACTTCTGTTGGGTTGGTACCTAAAAGTAGAATTGCTGGATTCTAGGGTATGAAAGTTGAATATTGTTAAATATTGCCCAACAGATTTTTAAATTGTTACAGCAAATTGCACTCTCTCCGGTTATATATGAAATTTTGAATTGTATGTAGTTATTTATTTCTTCACTGGACTAATACTCAGCATCTTTGTAAGTGGAAAGGATGTATTGAATGGGCCTTTAAAAATAAAAATGAAAATTTTGAAACACCAAATCAGAGAATTAAAACAGTTCAACCGAACAGAACCACTAGACTTTGTTAGAATTAGTCATCTTTTGCCTTTAGAGGCAGTATTAATATTAATTTTGTTACATATGCTTATACTTATTCATCTCATCATCCTAGTTGCAGATTCAAATCTTGTTTTGTTTTGAAGGAAAGGTGCGAGCAGGAATGAAGGTGAGTAGGCAGGCAAGCAGAGGAGGAAAAAGTGCTTCATTTTATTCCGCGGTTCATCATTGGTTGTTTTCCGCAGCCCCGGGTCTTGAACTGGGGGCTGGTGGGGTGGGTGTGGACCCCACATGAGCAGGGAATAGCCTTCCTTTGTTTTGTCTTTCTTTTAACAAAGTTTTCTTTTAACAAAGTTTTCATTGTACAGATCTTTCACCTCCTTTGTTAATTATAGCTCAAGGTATTGAATTCTTTTTGTTTCTGTTAGAAATGGGATATATTTCTTGATTGCATTCTCTTCTGTCACGTTGTTTTCATATAAAATTGCCTCAGATGTTTGTATATCAATTTTGTATCTACCACTTTGCTCATTAATTCCTAGTAGTGTTTTGGTGGAGTCTTTAGGGTTTTCTACATATGTGTCATGTTATCTGCAAATATTGATAATTTTACTTCTTTTCACATTGGGATTCTTTTTCTTCTTGCCTGATTGTTCTGACTAGGAACCTCCAGTGCACTGTTGAAGAACCATGGTGAGAGCGAACATCCTTGTATCATTTCTGATTTCAGAGGCAGAACTTTCTTTTTCACCATTTAATATGTCGACTGCCTCAGTTTTCTAGTGATCAGTCATATTTGCTCTCATCTCTTTGAATTTTTATATAAATTTGCTCATTTTATCTATTCACATAAGGCCATGGGAATTTGATCCTCTTATTACTTGAAAGTAAGACTTTTCCTTAACAGTCTCTCTCCTGCCCTCTCTCTCTAGCATTCTCACATATGCTTCCCATAACAGGGATACGTCTGACTGACTCCAAAGTTTTCCCATTTTTCCACTTTTATCGCCCTTAAAACCAGTAGTTTCACCTGATTTCTCATTTAAAAGATTTATTATAGACACAGAATTCCCTTTTTTGACGTCTTTTCTTCTTTGATGTTATAGTATGCGATAACTAAAATCTCTCATGCCTTTATTAATGGCCGTGCCTCCCTCCCCAGACACAGCCTCGTGTTGTGTCGCTGTCTGCAGTCGGAGCAGACACTGGCTGCTGTCTGCATTTGGTGTTCGACTTTCCTTACTCCCACATTTCCCACAACTGTCTCTGATGTGACCAAGCAAACATACTTAACTATTCCTGTTCCCTTGTCCCATTTTCCACACTCACTAACATCGATGATTTTATATATATATATATATATATATATATATACACACACACATATATATATGTATATATGTGTATAAATTGTGTACATATATGTATATACCTGTATTTGTTTTTCTTTTTAAGGAAAGGTGCAGGCAGGAATGAAGGTGAGCAGACACAGGCTGGAAAAGAAAGGAAGAAGCATTTATTTATTTAGTCACAAACCTGGCTCCTTGGGAGGCACGTGTACTGTGTGCAGCAGATTTAGCCATTAAGCCACCAGGGTGTGCTGTGATGTGTACATGTGTATGTGTGTGTGCTTGTATATTCAAATATACACGTATGTGCGTATATGCATAATAGCTAAGTGATGTACTTTTCTGCATATTGAAGATACAGGGAAGGAAAAAAGATTATTTCTATCTTCAAGAAACTTTGGGTTCAGCGTTAGAATCCAGGACTCTTCTTTGTATGTTGTGCCTTCCCCCGGCCCCAGATCTCAAACCCGAGTCCTTGGGCTTTGCACGACCTGCGGCCTAACAGCCTTGGTCAGCCGAGCTATAAGGGTGAGCTCTGGGCTCTGTCTTTGAAAAGTATTTGTAAGGCTTTTAGAAAAAGCCTAGGAAATTAAAAATAATAAAGTATGTCATTATAACAACCATATGTACTACTTTAAAGTTGGGATTAGGTTATTACTGTACATGAAAATAACATTTCATTCCGACTCATCTGTTTAAGTGAAAATGGAGACAGCATAATGCTTAGCATATTTCTCATTGTCTAATAAAGAAGCTTATCACTTTTTCATTTTCTTTATTTATTTTAAAGGAGAAATTTAGGCAGGAATGAAGACCAGCAAGAGGCAGGCAGGCAGGAAGCAGCGTTCTATTTATTTTGTTTAGTTGTTCATGCTGCTTGCTCCCCCTGCCTGCGGTCTCGAGCCCGGGACCTCGGGTTGTGTGTGGACTGCGTCTGGCGGCCTTTTCTGTCTGCCACCAGGACACCAGCCCTCTCCTCAACGTTTTTTTCAGAAGAGACAGAGCTGTTTTCCTGGTATTAAATTCTAACATGATTTCTTGCAAGTATCCTTCCATAGGGCATTGAATAACATAGTAATGTGTTTAGTCACTGTGCATAACATGTAAGTACACTTCCTGTGAGCATTTCTTGTATATGCGTCAGTGTAACTCAAAGCTTGAGTCTTTACTTGAAGCAAAAGAGCACTCTGTGGTGCATCCTTGTGACTCAGGCGGCTAAGTGAGACCATGTGAAGCCCAAGGACCTGCATTTGAGACCCAGAGTCAGCGGGTAAAAAAACCCCAGCTTTCTATATGAAGCTAAGCCAGCGATTTTCTGGTATACACAATCTAGACAATATAAAAAGCCAACTTGTTGTTAAGTAATTTTGAAAATGAGAGCGCAAGCAATGTCGTTTATCCTCGCTTTAGACTTGAGTGGGATGATCTGAAGGACGGCGTGTTCGCTGGCTTGCGCAGTGCAAGATCTAGGTGAACATTCTTTGTTTAGATACTCATTTATTTATAATTTACCATTACTTTCATGGCTCCAGTGACAGTTAGTTCTGTTGCGATGGGGACAGTCTGCCTCGTGAATCCGTAGTAATTACTTTCTGGTCCTTTGTGGAAGCTTGCCGACCCCGCACTAGGCTGTTAGGAAGAGCTGTTAGAAGCGAAGGCAGCGGGGGAGGCCCTTCTCCTTTCTCAAGTCCCTCGTAGGCCACCGCGAGTGTGTGCACTTCGTGCTTCCTGCCCCAGGTCTCTGTCCCCAGGACCGCTCTGCTATGGCTGCCTGAGCGTCAAGGACCACGTACCCAGCACCCAAGAGCAGGGTCCTGGGGTGCGTGCGCCAGGTGGGAAGGCTTGTGAAGAAGGTGAGCAGCTTGAAAGGGGGCACTGCGCACTCAAGGAGCGGTCCCGCAGGGGATGGTGGCGGTTGGTTCTGGGCGTGTGTGAGTGCAGAAGGAAGGAGAGAAGTGTTCGGTGTCTTCCCCTCACACCATGTTTGCTCAGAGATAAATTTTCAAGGGAGGAAGCAAGGCAAATGGAATCAGAGTGGAAACACGGATATCACAGGGAAGTCACTTAAGTCATAGTATGACCCGGAGTTTCCATCCCTGTGGTAATCAAGCAGACTTGTCATTGTGGTGACCTTGGTGTCCAATGAGCTACAATTATGACTAACCTGAGATTCTGAATATTTGGTTTGCTCTTGGATTTCAAGAGAGTGTGTGTGTGTGTGTTTTAAGGAAAAGTGCCAGTAGGAGTGGAGGCGAGTAGACATGCAGGCAGAGAAAGGAGGAGGAAGCATCCTTATTTTATTTTTATTTAGTTGTTGACACTGGTTGTTTCTCCCCGGACCCAGGACTCGCATCCAGCGGTATGTACCTTGCTCCTCGGAGTCAACCGACCTAACCGCTGCTCCACCAGGGCGCGCCCTTATTTGCTTTCATACAGCCAGGATCCATATATTCAGAACTTCAAATGCAGGGACTCCAGACTTTTAAATCAATAGGACTAGATTATAGTGTTTTCACATTTTTAGACCATAGTAAAAGTAATTCTTAATATTTATTTAATTTTAATATTGTAGTAATTTTATTTGTAACAAACATTTAAACATTTTTTAAAGGAAAGGTGCAGGCAGGAATGAATGCAAGCAGGTAAGCAAGCAAGAAGACAGGAGAAAGAGCATTTATTTATGTATTTTAGTTGTTCATCTTGGTGGTCCCCCCACCCCCACCCCAGGCGCACACCTGGGTCCTTGGGATGTTCGTGGCTTGTGCCGCTGTGAGCAGCTGACTTCACTGCTGCACCCCCAGGAGCACCATGGAGCAGGCATTTTAAAGATTATATGATCATTATAGTAACTAAATCTCTAGTTGGAGTCCCAGGCTTCTTTTTAAACATTGAAGTTGACGTGATTGAGGATTGACGGAGTTGCTTCGGCACTGCCAGGTTGAAGTGACCTTACAGAGTTTCAGCAGAATTCGTAGGCTGCGTGCTTGCGTGTCAGAGCCCCGCGCCGCCCAGGCCGCTCACGGGAGCCTGTCTCCGTCTCTCCTGCCTCCAGGGTGACGGGGGAAGTCAGGCACAGCGCCAGCAACACGGTGGTGTGCAGGGTGCAGGGGGAGTGGAACAGCGCCCTGGAGTTTGCGTACAGCAGTGGAGAGACAAAGTGCGTGGACCTGACTAAGCTGGCAGCGATGAGGAAGCGGGTGCGACCTCTGCAGAAGCAGGATCCGTTCGAGTCCAGGTAAGCCGTCCACCCAGGAAGGGTCGGGAGCTCGGGGTCGTAATCCACGCTCTGCCCTCGCCAGACCTTGCTCGGCCTCTGCCGCCAGTTTGCATCAGCCTCCACCTCTGTGTGCGAAGGATTCGGTCTGAACCGATGTTTCTAAGCCCCTTACCACGATGACATGCCACGTGACAGTCACATTTCCGTAAAATCTAGACATCTGTAGATTGGGCAAAAATATTAACATTGAAAGGTCAGCATTACTGTGCTTATCATACATACTCCTACCGATATTCACAAAGTCAGGTGCCCGGCACAAAAATAGGCAAAGGACATAAAGAGGAAGATAGCAAAGATTTGCACATAAATGGCCACTGAGAAAATGGAAGATTGTTCAGTGAGATTTCCAAGAAACAAACTAAGACCAATTGTTTTTTAAAATAATACTTCTTTTGGAAAAATGATGAGCAAATGGGCATTTCCACGCTGCTGGCTGGAAGATAAACTGGTGCAGCCTTCTCTAGACAGTACGGGGCAGAGACCTTTCCTCGGTGCAGTCCCGAGCGCGTTGTCACTGGTTGTGTCGGAGGGGTACTGGGCACAGTACATCAAAGAGACTGGCTTTTCCTGAACACCTTCTTGACCTACTGAAATCTTATACCTTGTGGAAATATTACTGTGTCAATTTAAAAAAAAACGATATTTAAGGAAGCATTAAACATCTTAAGATATTTATAGAACCAAAGAATTTAAAAATAGATGCAATAAGGGATCAAAATACTCAGTAACAAAATATCAGTCAAAAAATTAAAATGGTAACCTTTTTTATTATTGCAGGGATTTCTCCTAAAGGGAAGATTCTCAAGTTTTGGTAGCAGGCCCTTGGGGGCCTTGATGTTTTTCAGGGGTCTGCAGGTTCAGTGTTTTCACAGTGATGCTGATGTGAGCCTCTTCCATCCTCTTGGCACCTTGGTGCCCGTCCCCACCCCCACCCCCCCACCCCCGGCACCACGTGGCCGGTGTATTGTAAGAAGAACGGAGGCTCAGCTCTGAGCTTGGGGACTGCAGAGGAACAGGCACATGCAAGGGCATTCCACGTTTACCCGGGCATGGGCTTGGTTTTTATTTTAGGAAGTCAGGAGAGGAGGAAAAAGCATTTTTTTTAAGAAAGGAGAAGGAGGAAGAAGCACCTATATTTATTTATTGTGGCTGTCTTCTCTGTTCTGAACCCTAGCATTCTTGCAAGGGGGTGATATCAATAATAGTTGTTCTAATAATAGAATTCAACCCTCCACATGAAATCAGAATTTTGGAATGCTTGCATCTGCCACCATGAGCTTGAAAGCTTCTCATAAAGAGCTTTCTGGGTGGCGCGCCCTGGTGGAGCCGTGTTTGGGTCGACTGCCTCAGAAGGAACAAGCCACACACCCCCGGGTTCAAGTCCCAGGTCCAGGGGGAGGTAACCAGTGTGAACAACTCAATAAAAAGAAAATAAAGGTGCTTCTTCCTCCTCCTCCTTCTGCCTGCCTGCTCACCTTAATTCTTTCCTTTAAAAAAAAAAGTTTTCTGAGTAAATTGGTGGCAAGACAAATAAATTTTAATTAAAAAAATACTATATAATACTGTCAACATTATAATTGACAGATTATTATGTTCAAGAAGATCATTTTTCAAATGAGCAATAATGCAAGGTTATGCATGCGTAAAAATTCAAGCTGCAATTTTGACCAATGAATTTTCATATGGCATAGTGTGAAAAATTCATTGACATTTTTCATTTTGCACACTGCGTCCTTTAGAAACTACTTTTTAACTTTATTTTTTTAGGAAAGGTGCAGCAGGAGTAAAGGTGAGTAGGCAGGCAGGCAGGAGGAGAAGGCGGAGGAAGAAGCACTGTATCCATTTTATTTAGTTGTTCATCTTGGTCGTTCCCCACCCCCGCCCCCAGTTTATGAACCCAGATCCGTGTGGACCTCAGTGCTAAGCCGCCCAGGCGCACTGGTGGCTGAGCCTCACAATGTCAAATAAGTAGTCAGGCAGCAAGAAGACAGGAGGAAGAGCGTTTTATTCCATTTAGTTGTTCACACTGGTTGCCTCCCCTCAGGACCCGGAACTTGAACCCAGGGGTGTGTGGTCTGCGTCCTTCAGAGATAATTGACCCAACCGCACTGAATGACAGTTTACGTTTAGCTTTCAAGAGACTTTTCCAAAATGGCAGCACCATTCCACAGTCCTGACAGCAATGTGTAAGGGTTTGAATTCTCCACATACTCATCAGCATTTGTTAGTGCCGGTCTTCTGCATATTCCAGTTGGTATGAAAGATTACCTCATGTAGTTGTTATTTGTATTTCTCCAGTAATACTATTGAGCATATTTTCATTGCTTTATTTATATACCCACCCATCCCTTTGTTGCAATGTATGCTTTTTGTGTAACCCTTTTCAGTGGGATTGTTTGTCTTCTTATTAGATTCTAGGAATTTCGTGTAAATTCTGGATGAAAATATTTCATTGGATATGTGCAAATATTTTCTCCTAGCCTGTTGCTCGCCTGTTTTTTTTTTTTTTCTTTTTTAAGGACTGGTGCAGGCAGGAATGAAGACGATCAGAGGCAGCAGAGAGAGAGAGGGGGAAGAAGCACTTTATTTATTTTGTTTAGTTGTTCACCTTGGTTGTTCCCTCTCACCCCAGGATGCAAACCTGGGACCCTGGGACCCTGGGAGCCCAACTGGACTCCTCCACCAGGCGCACCTTTGTTTTCTTGATAGTGGTTTTTTTACTTCTTGTTTTTTTGAGTAGAAAAGCTTTTATTTGGACGAGGTGAGATTATCAGGTGTGTTTTTTAATAGACTGTGGTTTTGGTATTGTAGCTAAGAAATCTTTGTCTAATGCAAAACCTCAAAGACTTTTCTTCTGTGTCTTGTAAAAGCTCTGTTGTTGGGGGAGGATCCGAGGTCATCTTCTTGCAAGTGGGTATCCAGTGGCCACAGCACATTTGTTGAACAAATTATTTTTTCGCCAAGGCATTGTCTTGACAGCTTTCCTGTTGCTTGGATTTTGTTAAGTTCTCCTTCTCCCTGTCTGTGCTGGGCCTGACACTCCAGCCACTGAGCAGGAACACACACAGAACCCTTATTTATTTTCCTCTCCCAGGGGTCACTGTCTTGGGTTTCCTTTTGCTCACTAACTTAAGGCCATCGTTTCATCATATTTTGTCTGGTGTCCTAGCTGATTAAGGGCAGGAGGTTAACTCTGGTCAAGCTTGTTTCGTCACGTCCAGAAATTTGTTTTATCCTCCCTCTTTCCCTCCTCTCCTTTCTTCTCCTCCCTTCCCGACTCTCCTTTTAAAAGGAAATAGTTTGTCCTTTTGCTTATTATTTCATATGTTTTTTGAAAAATAAAACTGTAGGTTACATTGTGGCTCGGGTGGCTAAGTCAGCTATGGTGCAGGCCACATAAAGTCTAGGGATTTGGGTTCAAAACTGAGGGCCTAGTGATCTTACCCAAAGCAATATATGTGTTTAATGCAATCCCCATTAGAACCCCACAGGCTTTTTTCCAGGAAATAGAACAAGAAATCTTAAAATTTGTATGGAACAACAAAAGACCCCAAATAGCCAGTGCAATCATTAGAGAAAAGAACGAATCTGGAGGTATTACACTTCCAGACTTTGAACTATAGATGGTACTGGAACAATAGCAGACATAGATCAGTGGAGTAGAACTGATTCACCAGAAACTGACCCACTCACATGCGGTCAGTTTATCTACGAGAAAGGAGTCAAAATCATATGATGGAAAAAGGAAAGTCTCTTCAACAAATGGTGCTTAAGAAACAGGACAGCCACTTGCAGAAGAGTGAAGCTAGACCACTTTAACACCATTCACAAAAACTAACTCAAAGTGAGTTAGAGACGTGGACATAAGACCAGAAACCATAAAGCTCTTAGAAGACAACATGGAAAGACTTTCCATGACATCAGTCGTAGAGAAGCCTTTGGGGACTCAACTCCACCATCAAGGGCAACAAAAAGAAAAATAAACAACTGGGACTATATCAAACTAAGGAACTTCTTCACAGCAAAAGAAAACATCACCAAAACCAAAAGGAAACTTACTGTGAGAAGATACTTGTATTCGATGTTTCTGACAAAGGCTTAATATCTAAAATATACAAAGAACTCATAAAACTCAACAGAAGAACAGGCAATCCAATCAAAAAAATGGGAGGAGGAACTGGAGAGACACCTTTCTGAAGAGGATATACAGATGGCCAACAGGCACATGAAATTATGTTCCTACTCGCTGGCTATCGGGGAAATGCAAGTTAAAGCAACAGTGAGGTATCACCTTATACCTGAAAGACTGGCTATTATTCAAAAGCCTGGAAACAACAAATGCTGGCGAGGATGTGGAGAAAAGGGAACACTTTTACACTGTTGGTGGGAGTACAGATTGGTGCGACCCCTGTGGAGAACAGTGTGGAGATTCCTCAAAAAACTGAAGATGGAAATCCCATATGATACCGTCATCCACTTCTGAGCATCTACCCAGAAGATAAAGTAGCACCATCTGCAGAGATGCTTGCACCCCCATGTTTAGTTTGGCCCTATTCACAATAGCTAAGAACTGGAAATTACTTAAGTGCCCAAAATGAGATGAATGGATAAGGACGATGTGGTACAGAAGAGATGAAACCCTGTCATCTGAATCAACATGGATGATCTAGAGGGGATGATACTAAGTGAAACAAGTCAGAAGAAGAAAGACAGACACCAGATGACCTCACTCATAGGTGGACTGTGAACAAACAAAACAAAGGAACAGGAAACATAACCAACCCTGAAACATTTGCAACAGAACTGAGGTGACCAATAGGAATGGGGTGGGTGGGGGCAGATGCTGGCAGAGCCCACTGGACACTGGGGAAGGACACTTGGTGATGTGGTGGAGGGTGTGGTGTGTTGACATTTACCTAAGAAATGGGGAACCTATACTTAGGAAATTATTTTACTGTGTAGAATAATTACTACAATAAAAAAATTTAAAAATTTAAACTGAGGGCCTAAGGAGAAAAAAAAAGATAATATAAAACTATAGCTTTTATAACGAGTGGGGAAAAAGAATCTTTTTAATTTAAAAAAAAATCAGGCAGGAACAGCAGTATCCTGAACAATACCCTGAAAGATTTGGGAAATACTAGGAAATGTTTTTATATTAAGGACATGAATTCTATTTATATTATCTATTTTTAAAGAATTGCTTATAAAATATGTGGCTTTCTGATTGCAGGCGATTGTGGAAAAACGTGACAGACTCTCTGAGAGAGTCTGAGATCGATAAAGCCACCGAGCATAAGCGCACGCTGGAGGAGCGCCAGAGGGCCGAAGAGAGACGCCGGACTGAAACAGGCGCCCCCTGGAAAACCAAGCATTTTATTAAAGAGGCATGTCCTGCATGTTTCAGACTGCTCTTCACCCTCTGCTTTAGTGAGAACTTCAGCTGACTCGGTTTGCTAAATTAGTCACCTGTACTTCTTTATTTCTCAGACTCATCTAGCCTAATGTGAGCTTTCCCAAGAATTTTCAGAATTGATCACAGTAAAGCCGTTTGCCAGCCATTCAGATGAAATAACTTTGAGGATCTCAGTTGACGCACATAAGAATGCTAGAATAGTCTTCCTCCATCGTGGAAGATGCAGTTACAGTTGACTGCACTTTGCTCTGGACTTACCTGTCTCTGCCTCCGAAGACCACGTGGGCGAGACAGGAGTAACTGATTTGCCTGCGTAAAGAATAGTGCAGTGGCTAGGCTCTGCAGCCTTTAAGGAGGAAAAGGAGGACGTGGGAATATTTAGCCTAGAAAATAGAAAATTGGGATCATTCATTATGAGCCTCTTCAATATCTGTAGACATAGAAGTTTCTTAAATCAGTTTGGATAGCAGACTCGAGCTAGACTCTTAACTACCAGGAAGCAAATTTCGAGTTTAACACAAGAAGGAATTGTGAAACAATAAAAATATTTTAATAGTAACAAAAAATTACCATATTCCCCACCACTAGAGCTAGAGAGAAAGCAGGGCTTATGTAGTAGAGTTTGATGCACTGATTTTGAAGTTGAACTAAATGATTTCTGTAGTAGTTTTTGAGTTTAAAGTTGTTTTTGTTTTTAAGGAAAGGAAAGGTACAGGCAGGAATGAAAGCAAGTGGGCAGGCAGGCAGGGAGAGAGGAGGAAGAAGCACTTTATTTCATTTAGTTGTTCACACTGGCGGTTCTCCTGGCCTCAGGTCTTCAACCCAGGACTTTGTGATGCGTGAAGACTGCTCCCAGGAGTGCCAGACCGCCAGGCCTCGAGGGCCCACCAAGATTTTTTGTTTATTCACTTCTGGTAAAACTCAGAATAAGGTGAATAATGGACTATACCTGGTATCAAGAAAAGTTTTCTTATTAGTAACCAAATTTAAGAAAGTCCATTGAATTTTCATATTGGTCTATCAGGAAAGAAGCTGGAAAAAAGTAATTGTGCTTTTTGTATAAGTTCCCCATAAAAATTCATAGTTTCTTATAGTATTTTTATTATTTTTCTAATCTTTGGCAATCTCATGTAAATATTAGCTTTCTTCATGGATAGGAGTAATAAAGAAAAAGTACATCTCTGCACTTTTATATGAAAAAGTAAACCTTTGTAGTTACTAGCCAAAATGATATTCTGGTAACTTTGCATTGTTTTTACTTCAAGAAAGCAGATATATCAGGAAAGTCTAGAGAAGAAAATGTCTAAAGAGAGAACTTATGAACCATTAGGAATAAGCTCTGGGGCTGAGACTAGGGAACTAAAGTAGGCAGCAGATAGATGCGTCAGTGAATTTTAGAAACCAGGCATCGTGATCCTTGGTGCCATCATGACATGTAAACTTGTACTTCTCATTTACTCTTTATTTGACAGTTAAGGGACTGCCATGTTGTCATTTCACCATACTTCGTGATGTTGTATACACAGGTGCAGAAAGTGGTGGCGTGATGTAGTAATGGTCCCAGCAGCGCAGGATGGAGGTGCTTGCTCCCATCTGGGTCCTGTTGGGTGGTAACCTGGAAGCCGGGCTTCCTGAATGGCACAGCACGTGGGCTAGATTGCTGTCGTGATACTAACTTCTTAAGCCCATGGGGCAGCCACGTTGGATCCTGTGTGTGACCGGACTGTGAGCTATGTGGAGTCAAGCGAGGCTGGTGAGGCTGGCAGGGAACCCAGGCTGGCGGCGCCACAGGGGTCGTGACAGATGCGGAGCTGCCGCCTCACAAGGACTCTGTGCAGAATCAGACACTGCTGAGGAGTCCTGTTGTCTCCCCTGCAAACCCGAATCGTGCTGAGGGCTTGGCGGATGTTTCATAAATATTGTTAGGAGTAACAAGGGTTTTTCCACTTGTTATCTGAGAAGTATAGCTGAACTTAAAGTGTTTCTATAACCATTTAATCATACACACCTGCTCCTTACCATTAACTGACATTTAATTTATTAGATCTCTCACTTCCTCTGTCACACGTGTCCATCGGGATCCGCTGGCTGTGTCCTCTAAGTGAATGTTTGCATTTCTTGAGTTGTGTACATGTGCAGGAAGGATTTTCTGAACCATGCCAGGGTCAAGTGTGCTAGATGTGGGCCCTGACTTTTACTTTGGACCTCTAACCTCAATTTCCTCGCCTGTGGGTAAATATACAGAAGGTGAACTGAAAGTGCTCTGACCCTTCCTAGGTGAAGTAGAGCAAATCATTTTGCTTCTCAGAGTCTCATTTGTGTTCATCCAAGGTGGTTGGATGGTGTGTCTTAACTGCTAATTCTAGCGTTTTGTAATGTGGCCAGGTGATGTATTTTTCAGAGAAGAGTTTAGATGTTGAGAATTATCAACCAACTAATTTAATATATTAAAGCAACCTCCATAGCTGCTACTGTTAAAGAGAAGTTATTCTGACACGAATGAAAATATCAAGGAAGACTTTATTCAAGACTAATGCAATAGAGGAGAGAGAATGAACCCAAGGCTGAGTATAGGGATGAGGGGGGATTTATAGCCAAGGGGCGGGGTGACACAGCGCATGGATATAACGAAGAGGAACTTGATCAGGTATCGGGTTGAGGAAGAGATGCTTCATATAAAGAATGAGGAGAGTCTATAGAGTGATTTATCAGGATTCTTTCCTAAAACTGGGCTCAATAGGCCACAGACAAGGCAGGCTAGCCGAGAAGAGAGTTGAAAGGCGTCTAACTGAAGTTTGGTTAAGGAAAGAGTTCAAATAATGGCTGGTCCTGTCATTTTTAGAACAGTGTTGGCAAAACAGAAGTGATAGTATGTAAATTGAAGGCGACACAGGGATTAAGGACAGAGGTTTAAATCTGACCTAACCTCGCCGAGTTGCATAAGCCACCGAAGTCCAGTCTCCGCTTCCCTGGCCTCGGCTCTGACAAGCTGCGCCCCAGTGTGCTGCGTCGCACGCTTACTTGCAGCTCTTTCCTCCTGGGCTTCTGTTCGCTCTCAGACTCCAACTTTGTCATCTCTGTGTAGTGTCCTGTCCACGGGAAGCCGGGAAAGCTATTGGGGGAGAGACAGGGAAGAAACAAAGCAAACGGAGATTAGACTAGCGATGCCCGCTGAGAAGGCGAGGACAGCTGGGACCCGCATGAACATGTCTGTGCTTCGCTGCCGTCTGCCACTCGGGATGAGCCTCGGCCACGGCGTTGCAGCAGAATCGGCAGAACTGCTGCAAACAGCATCTACGAAATAAAACGCGCCGGGGTACAAGCTAGTCCTCCCCGCGCAGCACTTGTCACTGAAGCCAATGCAAGCTCAGCTTCTAGTTTTGGTCAGTAATTCTGAAAATGTTAGAGAAACGGTTCCTTACTTTGTTTTTCTTTGTTTCAGGGGGACGGCTGGGTTTATCACAAACCCCTCTGGAAAACAGTTCCCACGACACAAGCAGCAGAGTGACACTCTGTCTGAGACTCGACCGGATGAGGTTCTTCTCTCTCCCCACCAAACCCGCCCAGAATGCGTCATTGCACTGAATGACCTGCTCCCCAGTCGCACAAACACGAGTGTACCTGTTAGGGCACCACTGACCGGCAGCGAGACGAAGTGTGAGGAAGTGCGTGGGCCTGTCACCAGCTGTTCGCGTGCTGCGAGCAGTGGCGCCTAAACCTCTGACCCGAGTTGCTAGATGACTGATCTGTATCTGGTCCCCACCCCTGCAGCTCAGTTCGAATCCCCCATTTTTGCTCGGGGGCAGCGGATCCACGCACCAGGGAGAACTCAGTGGTTTGCTTTCTCTGTAGTGGACGGTGGAGTCTCTTCAGAGTTTGTGCTTTGCTTTCTGTCGGTCACTGACGTGCTCGCTCCTCTTCTCAGCAAACCAAGAGGAGGAGGAAGACGAGCCAGGCGTGACGGATTCAGCTGCTGTACCTGAAATCAGTGTTAAGTCAGCGAGGCTGTAGCAACAAGGCGTTCTCTGCCTTCAGGACGACTGTGCCCGTGTCTGAGGAACCGAGCCCTTCTCCACCTGTGCTGGAGCTCCTTTTAAAAAGTCTATTTATAAATCGATTAGAATTATAGCCGTGGAGAATTTTTCTTCTGAGCATTTTAATATACTTGAAAACAGCATTGACTTGAAAAATTTCAGAACATTTTTCAATACCTAGTTTTATTAAATACTACACTCGAGACAATTTTTTAAAATGTGTTCATGTCAATATGATGAGATTTTGGCCTTTCTCAAGAACTGAGGCATTAAAGAGCATAGCAAATAGTAAAAAAATAAAACTGTTAGTCACCTTAAGTTTTTTTCACTTGTAGGTTAATATACCCAGTATTATGTGCTATCCCTCTGGATAAGTATCCTTTACCTCTGTTCACTCAAAATTTAAAACAACTATTCCTATTTGTCAGTAATTCAGAAGTTTTCTATGTGACCGAGTGCATGTAAGGTATGCTTTTCTTTTCAAGGAAACTGAAATGCTGAAGAAAGAGTATGAAATAAAAAGATATCAGGAAAAAACGATGTCAGGAAGTTGTATTCAGGTACAAGTCTTTTTTTTTTTAATAAGTATTATACTGAGGTTGAAGAATTGCTGGCAATTAAAAGGATAGTGCTAATTATGGCTTTCATTTTTCATTCAAGTATTTATTGAGCACCTATGTATGGTGCTTGACACTTGTTACTGCAAGCTACCTTAATTTTCCAAGAGTGGTGCCTTACTCTGTTCCTCCGATGTGGTCTTCCAATCATTGTGTGATGTAGACCCGTTTCCCATCAGCCATCGCTGGCGGCTCGATCTTTGCATCATCCTATGAAGTTTAAGCTTTGTGCTCTGATAAACTGTGCTCTGTTTAAGGGCAAATAAGATGAAAACAGCAAGACATTTTCACAAACTGTAAATTATAAGAAAATAACTGGTTTATGTACAACCATTTTAATGACTCGGTTCATTTTTGCCGTGAAATGCACTGAAAAGTCTCAAAATGAGTTATTGTTCATGTGTTGGGAAGATTGAAAAGTAATAAAACTAGAGAACAATGATGCCTTTGTCTGCTTTATGACTAGAGAAAAATAGAAAGTTTATATTTTAAAAGGGATATTTTGTGGAGTACCTTTGAGAGGGACATTGGTTCTTCTCTTGAAATCCTTACCTTTGGGACTCTCTTAGGAACGTGAGGAAGCAAGAAGAATGTGAAATTAAAATGGGTTGGGCTCACCCTGTTGGCTCAGGTGCTATGCCTGTGGCTGGGGTGCGGGCCATGGGAAGTCTAAGGACTCAAGTACATCACCCTGGTTAGTGGGGCAACTAAAATAAAACAGAAGTGCTTCCTTCTTAAAATGCACCCCCCCCACCCCCCCCCACCCAGTTCAGGCAGGAATGAAGGCAGGTAGGCAAGCAGGCAGGAAGAGAGAGGAAGAAGTATTTTTTTTTACTTTCAGTTGTACAGCTGTCTTTTCCCCCTGTCCCTGGGATACAAACACGGGTCCTTACCTTTCTGTCAGGACACGCCTCTTGCTCCCGACACAAGAAAACTGACATGCCTGGTGGCTCAGGTGTTTAGCTCACATCTGGGGCACATCCCTGTATACAGCCCAAGGCCCCAGACTTGAGGCCCATGGAGGGGAGAATAACTAAAATGTACAACTAAATGAAAGGAGTGCTGCTTCATTCGCTTTCCTGCCTGCCGCTGCCTGCTTTCTTCCTCTAAAAACCAGCAGACAAACATCTTAAATATGCTGGAAATAGGTGTGCCTTGGTGACTCAACTTGTTTACGGCTTCAGCAAACTTCTGCAGAAAGCCCAAGGGCCTGGGTTTGCAACGCAGGGCCGGGCGGTTGCGGGGGGGCGGGGGGGTGTGTACTAAAATGAACGTGCCTGCCTGCCTGCTGCCAGCCTACCTGGCTTCATGCTTGTCTGCTTCCTTCCTATAAAAAAGGAAAGTGTGTGTGTGTGTGTGTGTGTGTGTGTGTGTGTGTGTATACAGAGAGCTGGAAGTAGAGTAAAAAGTAAAATGAAACAGCAGGTGTTTTGTTCCTTAAACAACTTGAATGCCCATTCCTTTCTTTGAATGATTGAGCTACTTCACAAATTACTGAAATATGCTTTTTTTAGTTCTTAGAAATACTTTCTTTGAGTAAGTAAGATCTCCCCACATTTTGGATCGAACTCTGACAACAGTGAAACAACACAACTTTAGAGCCATTGTTACACCTTGTCTCTCGGTTCTCAGCGTCTCGTCGCTCTGGAAGCAGGGCCCCGAGTGTGGAAGGAGCAGTGTCTGCTTCCAGAAACTACAGCTTAGTCCGTTGGCTGGAGCATGAGGTCTTTTTTGCTTTTTAATCAACACCTGTTAATATCTGGCCAGCGGGACCAATCTTTATTAGCAATTGCTATATGTTTCTTTGGGGCCAAGGTTTTAAACGTACACTTTCCTTCTGGTCATTAGGAATTTTGTGTTGAGTCCAAGATTAGAAGCGACAAGGAGGATGTTTTGGCTGTGCATTTGGGCTTTTAGCTACATGGTGATGCACTGAATTCCGCAGGTTGTAGTCAGCATTACCTCTGATGCCTGCTTGTCACCAAACACAGAAAAAAACAAAAGTCAAACACCTCATTCCAACATCTTAGTACTTCAGCCCCACTATAAATATCAGGTACTCGATGAACCATTTTATGCAGATTGATTAGGTAAGCCTGACATTTTGTCAAATATATTGCCTTAGATGAAAGCTAACTTCTCTTCAGTGTGTTCCTCCAGAAAAGGTTGAACTGGTATAATTACTCCATAATCTTTTGGAGGAATTCTTCACAATTATCCAGTGACTGAAAGCTGCATGGTGATTCACTAGAGATAACAGCAAAGAGTGGAGAAAATGATCCTACCACGTATGATAAAAAGACAAAAATATGAAAATGAAAATTCTAATAAGATGTATTCTAGTGGCATATATCCCTACTTGATCCAAAAACCAAGCTGCACATGAAATTACCCTTTTTTTTTTTTTTTTTTTTAAGTAAGGTAAGCTGCAGGCAGGAATGAAGGCTGGCAGGCAGGCAGGAAGAGAGAGGAGGAACAAACATTTTATTTGTATTCAGTTGTTCATCTTGACTGTCTTCCCAGGCCCAAGTCTTGAGCCAGGGGCCTTGGGATGTGCGTGGACTGCGCTGCAGTGGACTAACCCACTAGGCCACCAAGGTGTACCGAAATTCTTAACGTATTATAAGCATTTGCATTTTATGTTCACAGCAACCTTGTGGACTTGTAAAGATGGGAGGGCTGTTACACCTTTACAAATGAAAACTGCTCAGTTTAGCACTCATTTCAGGTCACTTAGCTAGACTTTCATTCATTTGACAAACATCTGTGCATTCCTATGGGGCCAGATGGTGCAGAGGACTCGGTGGCAAGTACTACCCCTATCCTCACCCTTACAGGCTTACACGAGGGAAGAAGCTGGAACCAAAATTCTTGAGAATGGGATGTGGACAAGATCAAGGCTGTGTCTTTCCTCACCTCAGAAAAGCATGACGGCTTGTACCCAGGAACCGTGTACTGTGGAAGGTGGGGTTCAGGAGCAAGCTGAAAGTGAGGACCGAGCCCAAGTCGGCAGAAGCAGCCCTGAGCGCCGCAGCCAGCTGCCTGAGTCCTGTTCCAGCCTAACAGACTGGAGAGACTGAACCAGTTTCCCACTTCAGAGACACAGGGAAACCCATCAACTGGAAATGGAAAACGAGTCCACATATTTAAAGGTGACTTCTGTCCCACTTCCGCAATGTTGACACTTAGGCTTCTGCCCTCAGACCAGCGATTCTTTTGGGAGAACAACTTCAAGAAGTTCTATAAATATATTCAGAGTTTCTGTCAACAAAAAAATTCTGAGCAACCCCTGTTAACTGTAGTAAAAGCCAAGTCAGCAGCTCCAACATCACCTTCCACCCTCACCAACAGAGGGCGCACGTGTCGTCCTCCCGCCCCGCCAGGCTCTACACGGGTGACACGCTTTGCGTCAGTTTAGCAGCTAAGGACCAGCAGACATTTGAGGAAAGCTCCCAATATAAATTAAAAAGACACACAGAAATTAGGAGGAAACATAATTTGGGGAATGGAAAAAAGGTAAGCACAGCTTAAGACAGTTGAGAGGATCTCAACGCTTCTATGAAACGGGCACAAAACGCTCTTTAAAATAGACGGTGCGGGCGTGGCCCGATGGCCTAGCTGCTTCGGCCCCCTCCTGCCTGCCTGCCTGCCGCCTGCACTCCTGCCTTTAAAAAAGAAAAGGAAAGCGCACTGTTGGGAGGAGAAGAACAGGTCTTGTTAATGGAAATGTAGTTCAAATGAAAAGCTATGGAAGATAAGTAAGAAACAGTTCTTACAGCAAATAAAAAAAAAAAGACAAAAGATGAACTGCAGGAGATAAGCACGTGAAAGTTAAAGGAGCGGCCCGGGACGTCTAACATGCAACCTGAAGGTGCAGGAAGAGAAAAACCAATAGAAGGGAAGACATTGCTTTAAAAGATGTTAATATATACAAGAAATTGCCCAGAACTGAATGGTGTGCATCCAATTAAACATGCTGTGAAAATTCTGCACAATAGGAAAATGTTAGAGCTCGAACCAAAAGACAGCATTGTGAAATTCCATGACACAAGGATGAGGAGAAGAGTCAAAAAACAGAATGGCAGGTGCCTGGGTGGCTTAGCAGAGAAGTCCACCGCCTCTAGCTGGCACAGTCCACGCAGATCCCAGGAACCTGGGGCTGGAGGCCACAGCCAAGATGAACTAAATTCAATCAGTAAAAATGCTTCCTCCTCTCTTCCTAGCTGCCTACTCACCTCATTCCTGCCTGCACCTTTCCTAAAATAAAACAATAAACAGAATGACATCAGCCTTCACAATACCGTCACTGAAAGCTAAAAAGAGAAGAGCAATACTTCCAATTTTACCTAGAAATTTATTCCCACCTAAAAGATGAATCTGACTTGCAAAATTGCAAAAGAATTTTATCCTAGCATTTCCTTTTCTGGAAGCTACTGAAATCCAGCAAAGTACAGTAATAAGGCAGAAACTAGACGAGGTCAAGAAACATCAGATCCAAGAGAGGTAAGAGACAAAGACAGGCATCTACTCTACAGTATCTGAGAAATAGTGCCCCGTGAACAGCTCCTCCAATGGCTGTTTTATCTGGGAACAGCACTGATTTTCAGAAGTTCTTTGAATTGAAATCTGTCTCACTGTAACATGTCACTGCTCTTGGTGCTAACAGAGTTCATATAAGATGAGAATTTTGTCTTGCTCTTGACAGAACTTCACCTCTTTGAATACCAGTTCTCCCAGTTTTAGTATGTTGAGGCTCTTCAGCTGTCATCAGATCGGGGTTCATCTCATGAGCACCTGGGAATGCACCATGTATCAATGTTCCAGGTGAACTACCTGGAAAAGTCCAGAATATTGCAAGTGGAAGTTTGTTTTAGATCCACCAAATCACCAATGCTCTTCCCCACTGTCCAGTGGGCTTCGCCACCTCTTGCTCCCCACACCCTGTCCCATTCCCTATTGGTCACCTCAGTTCTGTTGCAAGTGTCCAAGGGTTGGTTTTGTTTCATCTGCTCCTTTGTTTTGTCTGTTCACGTTCCACCTGTGAGTGAGGTCATCTGGTAGCTTTCTTATGGTTTCTTTCACTTAGCATCATCCCCTCTAGCTCCATTATGTCTTTTTTTAAGCGAGTTTGTTAATGTATACATAATGGAGTTCAAATAAAGTAAACCTGGACCATAGCTGAGGGTTCAGCTTAAATGGATTGTGTCCTGCCCCTCCCCACACCCCAGTATATGATGGTCCTGTTTTCCCCAAACCTGTGTGTTTCATGCCTTCGTGCTTCTCCTTCAACTGTTCTGTGGTCTTTCACCTCCCTACCCCCAGCCACTGGGCCTCCTGACTGGAATTATTTCTTTTTCTCTTTATTTTACCATTCCAGTTTGGGATGAAGCTTCTCTGTGTTCCTGAGCTTATATTATAACTGCTTTTTTCTTTCAAATATTGTTTTAGTTGCACAAGTAACTGGTGCTCATTCTAACATTTCAAATGGCAGAGATGTGTATTCAATAAAAAAAATTACCCCCCTTCAACCTCTTTTCCCACACTAGTGACTTCCAATCTTAAGAAAAAAATCATTCAGGTAGTAGTTGGGTTCATTTCCCGTTATAAAAGATTAAAATTACAGAAGTGCATAAACAAGGGAACAAGTAAGTTTCTCTTCTGTTTCCCTCTGCAAACTGCTCTGTATTCCACCAGCCTCTTTTCTTTCCATTTCACTATAATGCAGCCTGCATATGTGTGGAAGATTCTTAATTCCCCAGAGCTGAGGCATATCATTCACTGTGGCAAAATGAATGAAAAAGCAAAACCCACATACTGTCTTTAAAAGACACACTTTTTATTTTGTATTACCTGCTTATTAAGACTAGAAAAAGAATCATTGAATGACTTCGGCATTAAGCCAGTTGCTGGGGCGCAGACCATGTAAAACCCAAGGACCCAGAGCCAAGACCCAAGGTGGGGCTAACAACCAGAAATAAAAATGAAAAATAAAAAAATAATAATAATTAGGCCAGTCTCCTTATGAATGCCAATATACAATACTTAAATAGCGAAAGCTTGTCCAGGAAGCAGGTTTCTGAAAATTCAACACGAGGTGTTTGTAGAAAATTATCAGCGATCTCCAGGGCTTCGGGAGGACTTCAGTGGAGCTCAAGCACAGCTTCATGAGTCAAAGGCTCCACTTCCCTCGAACACTCGGAAGCGTTACTTTTTGCTGAATGTTTTCTTAATCTGCTTAGTTAATAATTTATCTTGATCTTTCCGGGAAAGAAAGAATTAATAACGACTGGCAAACAGGCGAGGATGGAGATCAGACCTCTGGCCTATTTCTTTTGAATTTAAAATTGTCTTTAGGGGATCACCAACTTGAACGATTCCAATAGCTTCCCCTCGCCCATCAATTCTCCCGGATGTCTGGGTCTCCAGGTTTAGTCACTGACCAGTTTTGCCGACTTACCTTTCTTCCAGCTCCAGTCCACTCAAGTCGCGGCTCGCCCCAGTCTCAGTTGTAGTGACCGGAACTGGGCGGGGCGGGGCCGGTGGAGCCGCGTCGGTGGAAGGGCGGGGCTAACAGGGCGGGGCCAGCGGACAGGCCTCGGTGGAGGGGCGGGGCGGGGTCGGGGGAGTCGCCTCGGTGGAGGGGCGGGGCGAACGGGACGGGGCGGGGCCGGAGGAAAGGCCTCGGTGGAGGGGCGGGGATAACAGGGCGGGGCCAGCGGACAGGCCTCGGTGGAGGGGCGGGGCGGGGCCGGTGGAGCCGCGTCGGTGGGGGGCGGGGCCAGTGCAGCGGCCTCGGTGCAGGGGCGGGACGACCTAGGAGAGGGGCGGGCGGCTACCGGACGGGGGCAGCGGCGCAGGCGCACTGGGTTCCCTAAGCCTCCTTGCAACCATGGAGCAGGCACCTCCAGACCCCGAGAGGCAGCTGCAGCCGGCGCCCCTCGAGCCGCTGGGCCATCTCGCCGCTGAACGGGAGGCTGCGGTCGGTGAGGAAGCAGAGGGGCCACAGGAAGAGGGCCGGGCAGACGACACGGTGAGGGGAAGCGGCGGCAGAGGCCGCGGGGCCTGTGTCGGGGCCTAGCGGGCCGGGCCTACTGGACGGGGCGGATGGGCTCGGCGCGGGAGGCCAGGGTCGTGGGTGCGGAGACGGGCGTGGCGGCCGCACCGACGGCCAGGCTGCGGCAGGTGCGGGCTGCGGCAGGTGCGGGCTGCGGCAGGTGCTGCTTCCGAGGTCGGGGGAGCCGGAGGTGTGGCCCCAGGAGGGGCGCCTGTGTGGCGGTCGGCGGTGATGGGTTCCGGAGACACCTCGCGGGTGGGCAGCCTGGCAGGAACGGGATGCGGGACGTGAGGCGCCAGTCGGGGCAGTGAGGGTGCTTGGCCTGGTGCCCTCGTCAGGAAATCGAAGAAAGGGACTCTGTTTACAGCTCCTGTCATTTCACTGGGGGAGCGGTGCTCTGCTTCCCATGGGAGACTTGTCATCGGTAGTCCATGTCCCTTTTGGTATTTCGCGATTTTCATTTCCTCGAGGGAAGGACAGAATGCATCCTTTTACTTTTGCAATTGCTTTCATTCCAAAATGTTTGCACGTGCAAGGCAAGATGGGTGGGTAGGTTAAATGGAAGCGTTGCAGACTCGGAGTCCAGCGCTCCACGTGCCGTCACCCTACACGGAGTGCTCGCTCATCCATTGTGCTTCTTTTTCTCTGGGTAGGTGTGTTAGTGTCGTTAGGAAAGCGCCCATCCTTAGGATCGATGGATAAGGAAAAGTTAAATTTGTTTGCTGCCATAGTAGAAAGAATGTAAATGTAGAGACCAGATAAACAGGAACACGAGAGATGAAGGTTTTGCCTACGTGGAGAAATGCCAAGGTATAGAGGCGAGCACCAAGACCTTTTAGTTTTTCATTTACTTTCCTTCTAAATTCTAGAATTATTTGTGGAGAGGTTAGGATGCCCTGTTCAATGTGGGAAAAGTATGTGGGAGTTTTGTCTTTTTTTTTAAAGCACAGTTGCAGCCAGGAATGAAAGCGAGTAGGCAGGCAGAGAGCGGAAGGAACACTTTAATTTAGTTGTTCACCTCGGTTTTTACCGCGGGTCCTGGGATGTATGTACATGGACCGCGCTCAGCCCCGCTCCACCAGGGCCTGTGTATTCCATGCTGCATCATTTGGCTCTTAAATGACTGGCTTTTTATGCGGACCCTCATCCACGACTTGGTTTTTCTGTTCTCTTATTAAACAAGAACCGACAAAACCTTCAGTGTAAAGTATTTTAATGCGTAGAAGGTTCTTAAAAACAATGATCAGTTCCTTCAACCCTAGTAGGTATTGCCAAATTGTTTTCCAAAGTGATTATACCAATTCATATTTCTGTCGGCAGGGCCTGATGCTCTCCATCAACATTATTTTCAGACTTTAAAATGTCTGCCAATCTTGTGGATATGTGTTAAAGCAATTTTAGATTGTTTCCAAAGGCAGGAAACATATCTTTTGTTGGTTACATCAGGAGTCTGATTTTGATGATAATCATAAAATTTTTTGCTGAAAGCCTTAGATATTTAATTTACTAATATGGAGTCACAATATGGTGTAAAATCGTTTATGTTAATTTAAACAAATTGAGAATTTATTTTAGAGGAAGGAAGCAGGCAGGAATGAAGGCAAGCCGGCAGGCATGCTGAGAGAGAAGGAAGCTCTTCACCCCATCCCTAGCCGTGAACCCGTATTTCTGGGACTTTTCACGGGGTAGAGTGTAGTTTCTACCCACCACCGTACCCCTAGGATAGTGGGAACCAGTATTGCCTAAGATTTACAAGAGGCTTCTGGTTTTAAGCATCTCAATCAAGGTACTTTTATTACACTCTAAGCTCTTATTTCTGTGAGAGTTCAGTTCACTGTCCATTCTAATTAGAAGTTTCCCTCTTTTTCCTTTTGTACACTTTCCCTGAAAGGAAGGGTGTGTTCTGTGCCCCCCCACCCCCCAACCCTGGAATGTTGTCAGTTCTATTTAAAATACTTGAGAAAATGGAAAATTGAGAAAGGAATGCCAGTCTCTACCAAGGTAGTAATTAGTCTTGGGGAAGTTTGGGAAAATAGCAAAGGAATGGAGGAACGAATGTGTCTTTAGCTGGAAGATTCTGTGGAGGCAGTTTACAGTGTTTGCCCATAGAAGAACCATTGCCCAAGGAATTCATAAATGATTTTTTTAGGGAGAGTGTCAACGTCCTACAGCGCCAGTGGAGGCAAAGAGTGCTTAAACTACTGAAGCTTAAAAACTCCTAGACACACACCAAAATATAATCAAAATTAAAAAAGAAAAAAACAATTTTATACACTATTAGCACTCATTGGCACTAGAGAGCAGGGCCAGAACTCTAAGAAAGTTTGAAGCATTTGTGGACGAGGACAGCGTTAAAAAGGAAAAGGAAATGTATAGGCACAGCTAGAGGCTTGACCAGTTCAGCCACAGATGATGAAATCATACTCAGGAGTGTTTTCCCTTTTCCTACCTCAGCAGCCTTCTCTCAGTACAAAGCAAATTTTGTATTACAATAGCATACATGCATTTCCTACTGTACGTGTTGCAGCCAGTTCTTGTGCCTCTGATAGTTCTTATTCTTTTTCTTTAAAAAGAAATGTTGCTCTCAACTCGCCAGGTTAATGTCACGGACTCAGAGTGTGTTGTGACTCAGTTTGGAAAACTGTTCAAACTTACATGTTGTTTCATTTTAAATAAAGTGCTTTCCGAATAGCTATGCTAGTAAAAATAGTTTCATAAAGAGCACAAGAAAACAGTTCACGTGTTTATATTTCTCTTAGTTATCTACAGGCAAAGTAAGTGTCAATATTAGGACTGAGTAAAAACATTTTTTAGCCTAATACTAACTGGCCATTGTAGACATACCCCCTATGGGAAATTCATTCTTTCTTTTTTTAACTAACTAAAGGAAAATTGCAGGCGGGAGTGGTGTGCAGAGGCAGGAAGAGAGGAGGAAGGACTTTATTTTATTCAGTTGTAGATCTCGCGTTCCCTCGGCTCCAGATCATGAACCCGGGACCTTGGGATGTATGTGGACTGAGCCAGCCTAAGGCGACAGCCCAAACAGTTACCCCACCAGGGAGCACTGGGCAGTGCTTTCAATGGGTAATTTAAAATTTTTTTTTATTGACCTAGCATTGGTTTATAACATGATAAAGGTTTCAGCTATATAGCTTAATATATATATACACACACATGTGTGTGTGTGTGTGTGTGTATGTATGTATGTTACAGTATGTCCACCATCAGAAGTCTGGTTTCCATCTGTCGCCATCCCCTTTACCCAGTTTGCTCACTCACTTTCCCCCTTCCTTTCTGGTAACCATTATTTTATTGTTATTTTTTGTTTTGTTTTGTTCATTTGTTTTGTTTAATACATTAGTGAAATCATCACAGTTTGTCTTTCTCTGACATTTGAGTAAGCATGACATTATCTAGGTTCATTTTTATTTTTTCTTTGCAGTTGAAGATGTATTAGAGGAAGGAGGTGAAGGAAATAGCGCAAGACAGGCCGTGCGACAGGGAGCGTTCGGCGGGGCAGCTAGTCTCCATACGCTGCTCTGTGTGAGGAAGGGCTCTGGGCAGGCCGTTGATCCCACCCAGAGTAACAGAGGGGTGCTTTCATCGGCAGAAGACCAAGCAGTGCTGTGGGCACTTTCGGGAACGAACAGAAGGGAACGAACATCCTGCAAGTCGTTTTACAGAAGTCTGTGAAAGACTGACCCTGGGGCCAGTGAGCTCTTGAAAGGGACCCTTGGTTCTTGGGTTTCTCATGGGCCTGAATGTGCTTCATCCTATCAGTTTCTGTGCGGCTTGCTCCTGGGCCGATTTTGTAAGTCAGCAGAGAGCTGGGAGGAATTCACAACCTACTCTGCTTCTCCCTCAGCATTTCTCCCCTGACCATATTCCTACTCTTAAAATCTTTGGGGCGAAGAGGACTTTGATCTGTTTTCTGAAACTGCTTGCATGCTGGACAGGGCCGTCGATTTCATATCATCTAAGAACTAGAACAGGTTCCTTCACAGTCCCTGTTATACAGTAGGGACGCAGCATTACCTAGGCCTGAGTTGATTTTTGTCAAGACTAGTCGTCCATGTGGAGTGGGGGTTTTGGCTTGGAGGCCTGACCGTCCGCCAGCTTTGGGATGTGCACTCCGGTGCTTGGAATGCATGTGGACTGTGGCAGCTGAAGGTCGCTGACCAAACCATTACTCCACCAGGGCGCACCAGGAAGAAGTATTGTGAAAGAGGGATGGAAGGGAGAGAAAGAAGCATCTTTATTTATTTTGGTTCCTCACCTCAGCCCCAGATCTTGAGGCCAGGTTTGGACTTTACATGGTCTGCACACCAGTGTCCCAACTGCTGAGTCACAAGGTCACCTCTTCCTTATTTTGATTTCTATTTGGGGGTTTATTTTTCTTCCCCGGAACATAATAAAATTATTTATGTAAACACAATGATCATTTAAAAATTAAAATAATTGCATTTAGAGAAATGACCTCAAAAGTTTTTTTATTTTTTTGTTTTTAAAGGAAAGATGCAGGCAGGAATGAAGGTGAGCAGAGGCAGGTAGGAAGAGAAGGGAGGAGGAGGCATTTTATTTATTTATTTATTTTACTGTTCATCTTGGTTGTTCCCGCCGACCCCTGACACGAGCTCAGGACCTTGGGATACACGTGGGTACTATGACCACCCCTGCTCCATCAGGGCGCCCTGATCTCCAACTTGCAAGCAGGTACAAAGAGCCTTTTTCCCCTTTTAAGAGGAATGAAGGTAAGCAGGCAGCAAGCAGGCAGGGAGAGAGAGAAGATAGAAGTATTTTATTTATTAGTTGTTGCCCCCACACCCGGCACTGCAAACCTGGGACCTTGGGCTGTGTGTGGACTGCTCCCCAGGCCTGGGCTTCACACCTGAGCCACCAGGCTGTGCCCCCTTAAATAACTGAGATGAAGTTGCTATCATAATTATTCCTCATCTCAACCCCACATTTTTTAGATTGTATTTGAAGGGCAAACAAAAACATTTTCCTGTGTAACCAAAAGCTGCCATCATAATCAGGAAAATGACGACTGTCTAATTCTCAGACTTCATTTAAGGTTTGCCCATTGTACCAGTGGTATTCTCGACAGCAGAATGATCCAGTCCAGTTCGTGCAATTAGTTGTGTTGCCTCTTAAGTATCTTCCAATCTGGAAGTTTCTCAGTTTTCTTTTCCTGCATTTGATCCTTTAGAAGATTGGAAACAAGTCATTTTTTAGAATGTCCCTCAGTTTGGGTCTGCCTTTTGTTTTCTCGCGATTAAATTCAATTTATGCATCTGTGATACTGTGATTGATAACTAATATTTGGCATTCAGATGACCGAATATGCTTCTCATATATGCTTGGTCTTTATCCACAGTTCCTGACTCACAGCTCCCGAAACTCTTAGAATTTCCTGTGTTCTTGTTCTGGGAATGGGGTGACTTGGAAGTACCTGGGGAGGGGTGTGATCGCCAGGGCAGCCGCGCCTGTGATTCGACGGCTGGAACTTGAGCCCCCGGGCTCCCTACCTCAGGGACAGGAGTGGGCTGCAGTTGGCATCGGTCCCCAGCGGCCCATGATTTACTCAACCTCACCTAGGTAACGAAGCCACTTAGAAAACCCAGAGGACAGTTAAGACAGATTCTAGATTGGGGGCCAGAATGGCTCTGCATGCCACTGTGCCCACCCCAGCGCCACGAGGACAGCCTCACCGTGTGTCTCTTCGTTTGGCTGTTGATTCCCATCTTGAACGTCCTTTGTCGCAAGCTGCTAATCGAGAGCGTGAACAGGCTTCCTGAGTCCTCTGAGCCATCCCGCCCCCTCGAGGAGGCTGTGGGGCCCTCGGGTGCGTGGCCGGCCGGCAGAAGTACAGGCGGCGGCAGCCGGACGCCCACTTCTCAAGTGAGGCTGAGCCCTGTGCCTGCGGAGAGAGTGTAGAATTGAGTCGAATTCTGGTGGCCTTCTGGTTCCGGGAAATGCCTATTATGGGGGTAAGGAGGCCGCCTCATGTGCCCGCGTTGTGGACCCAGGAGCCCACTCAGTCGCCATCTTTGGCCGGAACTGCTGCTAAAGGGACGCCCTGTTCTGACTGCACCTTACCCGTTTCCACGTGATTGGGGTTTGCCCCAGTGAGGCTCTGAGCACCTTTTCAGCCCAGCTTCTCCAATATAAAGTCACTCTTTTTCCCTTTGCAATTAATTAATATATTTTGTGGACATACTTCGAAAGGATGAAAATGTCTTTGTTAATCTCAGCAATAAAGAGCAGAATGAGAGGCAATCAAACGTTTATTTGGGATTTAAAAATTGCAGGTAGTGGTACACAGTTCTGGTCAGAAATCTAAAACTGTCCCAGAGAGGTGGCAGTTTTTCTGGGCGGAAAAGAGGAGAGGGAGGGCAGTGGTTGGAGTTTGTTAGTGTTAACAAAGGAAAGCTTTCGTGGCTGCACGTCAGTGGTTCCTGATGCTGACCTCTACGAAGTCACGGTTATCGTCGCTTGCGGGTGGCAAGGGGTGGGTGGGCAGGGGCCGCCCAGCACAGCAGGTGACACCTGGCCTCACTTTGTCTTCCACACTCAAGCTTGAGTTGCTTTGGGTCTGTTCAGGACGCTCTCGCCGTGACTCACTGCCGGCACTGGGTGTTTTCCTCTTTTCCGTCCTCTGTGGAGACCTGGGGATGTCTTAGCGGTAAAGAACAATGTCTCCTCTTCTTAAACCCTTCTGCTCTCTCACGGGTAGAACCTACAATCACTGCGAAAAAGTCAGACAAATTTAAGGTTGAATAGAAGAGGACTCCTGACTTTTTCATTTAAACTACTTGTTGAAAATCTTGCCTTTTGGCGTGTGTGTGTGTGTGTGTGTGTGTGTGTGTGTGTGTGTGTGTGTGTGTGTGTAATATATATAAAAGTTTGCTTGCTTTTTTGAAAGAGGAAGGAGGATGCAACTTTCAGGAAGGAAGGAGAGGGAGGGAGGAAAGGAGGAAAATTTCATTTTTCATTTTTGGCTGACCCCCCGTGCCACTCCATCCCCGCATGGCCTCCGACTGGTCCTCCAGCTTTACATTCTCTGCGCCTGGCGCCTGTGCCGCCAGGGCACACGTTCTGTCTTGTTTTTAAAAGACAGAGCGGTCTGATTATGGTAAAAACCAAAGATGAGGTGTCCGTATTGAGGAGATCATCTTCATTTAAAGTGCTTGTAGGTTTTTTTTCTTTTGCATTTCTATATAGATGTATTCTTGGTCACTTATGAAATGTCTGCATTTTAATGATCAGATGGATCATATCTGTTAAAATAACTTCTGGAAAAGTTTAATGTACTACAGGATGCTGATAGAGAGGTTTAGCATTTACTCAGCCCCTCAAAAAACAGAAGAAGCTCAAATATGTACAAATAATGGATTTTATTTTAATAGCTGGGTTTTTTTCAATACCATCTTAAGAGTTTTTTGGTTGTTGTTCTCTCCTTTGTTTTTACCCAGATGACAGAAAATAATTTTGGGTTGAAGAAGATAGAAATTAGCGTTTCAGAAGCAGAAAAGCGAACTGGAAGAAATGCCATGAACATGCAGGAGACGTACACCGCTTACCTCATTGAAACCAGGTGGGTGAGGGATGGACCTGGCTTAGACCGGAGCAGCTCTCTCTGGCCACTGGCTCAGGCTCTGTTCTGTAGTGGACTTGTTGACACGTTGTTGAACTTCCAGGGACTTTTAAAATTCTTTTCAGCAGGCATCTCTGTTGCCGTGCTGCTCTTGTGACACATTGTAATGTCGTTCGGTGGCAGTGGGAGGATTAGTGGGATGTTGTGGGGACCATGAGTGTTACTTGACACTTTCTTGGGTGGGGTCTTGGTGTTAGATATGCTCCCTGTGTAATTTTGGGGAAGGAAACCAGGTTCTCAAGGGCCTGGGAAGGGCATTAAATTAGGAAAATAAAGATGCTTAATAAAGACGTATAGGAGAAAGGATCATGGTCCAAGTCTTAGAATTGTGGGGAGTTACAGAGACATTAATAAGAAAAGAAATCGAGATTGAAACTTCAGACTTTGGGGTAGAATTGAAAAGATAAGTAAATCATGGAATAAGATA
Source organism: Solenodon paradoxus (assembly GCA_004363575.1). NCBI lineage: Eukaryota > Metazoa > Chordata > Mammalia > Eulipotyphla > Solenodontidae > Solenodon > Solenodon paradoxus. Next base: position 2,404 of record RJWH01005213.1, on the reverse strand, counting down.
TCAAAACCTACCAGAAAAGTTCTTTTACCACATAAGCAAAAGCTGAAGGAGTTGTTTTGTCTAGAAAACGTCGGGAAGACATTGACTTTGCCAGTTTTGAGCAGGTTGTACGGACTATACTGACCAGGTGTACTTTCACTTACAACAGATGCAAAGAAATAATGGAACTGCCACATCTAGTTGGTGGAATTACATTTTAATGTGAATGCATTTTGAAGGGAGGAATATATAAACCCTTCGTTTTCACAGACTTCACCAAAGTCACCAAGCTTAGCACTGAGCCCTGTGATTTTCCAGTGCTTTCTCCAGGCCTAGGGGCACCCAAATGAAAGTTAAAATCTTGGTGAAGGTTATTTACCTTATGCACAGTTCTGAAAATCCTTTTTGTAAGTATCCTTTTCCTTCCTCCACCAGAAAAAGAAAAAAGAATCTTTGAAAAATGAAAGAAAATTTGTGTACATTAGGAATTTTATAAAGAAAAGAGGAAAGATGTATCTTTTTAAAATTCACTCACTTTGTGACATACATATATATTGTGCATCATAGATTTTTTCAAGGTGGTTTTAAAAAATAATGGTCCCAGGGCATCGTTGCTTGGTTTGTTTCATTAATCAGCCATTTAAAAAAATCATACTTCAGGGGCGAGCCCATGACACAGATCATGGAGATGCTGGCGCCCACTCCCCTGTGGATGGTTGTTTCCATTTCTTAGCTGTTGTCATTTGTGCTGCAGTGAACACAGGGCTGCATATATCTTCAAATTAGTGTTTCATGTTGTTCAGATATGTGCCTAGACGTGGAATTGCTAGATCATATGGTAATTACATAAATTTACATACTTTTTTAAGAAATCTCCATGCAGTTTTCCAAAGTACCTGTACTGATTTAAATCAGGAATTTACCTTTTCTTTTCAAGAGCGGAAGGAAGAGGAGGACTAAGCATCTTGGCATCTTTATTTATTTAATTGTTTACTTTTGTTTTTCACCCCAGCCCCCCAGGTCTTGAACCCAGGACTTTGGGCCTTATGTGGCTGAGTGCCAGCACCGCAGCCGCCTGAGCTACAAGGCACATCCCTGGAATTTACATTCTTTTTTAAACTAAAAGGTGTTTTTTAACATGGGCCTCAGACCATAATTTTGATTAGTCAAATTTATCTGTCTTTTTTCTTTATGATTTGTGTTTTCCCTGTCTTAAAGAATTGCCTATCTTGCTTTCCTCATATTATGCAGTCACTTGGAGAATTATTGTTTTTGAATAGATTTTTTATTTAAAGGAAAGTGCGGGCGGGGAATGAAGGCGAGCAGAGGCAGGCAGGCAGGAAGAGAGAGGAGGAAGGAAGTACTGTATTTAACTTAGTTGTTCATCATCCTGCTCCCCCAGCCCTGGACTTGAACCCGTGTTCTTGGGAAATTATATAGACGACTTAGACCTAAGGCCGGTGACCAAACCATTGCTCCACCACATTGTGCTGAATAGATGATTTTATAAGTACAGTACCTCTAAGATGAACTGATTTTCAATAACCTCAAATTTCTTCATTTAGTCATGTGGAATTACTTCTATAATTCAGTGTTATGTGGATAATCTTGGATAAAATGAATATTATTGAACCTTGATCTTAACTAAACCTGGAACTTTTACCATATAGCTTTCCTACCACTCTTTGAATACAAGTAGAAAGTCCATTTCGCAGCTGTCCGTAGTATTCTAATTCCGCAGGCTAAAACTGAATAAGGCTAACAGTTACTGTGTTTAAATTTCTCCAGAAATTTTGTGTTTTCCTGTTCATAGAATATGAACTCTTTAAAAATAGGTAAGAATATGCCTCATTTGGAATAGGAGAATGGCTCGATGGCTCGAGAGGCGCTGTGATATCATTACTTAATTCTTTTCATTTGTAAAGTGAGGCTAATGGTACTATTTGATTGTGAAAGTTAAATGATGCCTGTAAAACCTCTTATGTGCTTTAAGTATTTGTTGAGTGACTGGATGAATGGGGCAGTATTGTAGTGAAAGTCATTACACTTTCATCAGCTGCAGGTAACTAGACTCTGCCTTAAGTGACTCTTTGTAAACACCCAGCAGGTCTTCTGACAGCCTGTAGCTGTCGTGCTTATAGGTGATTTATATTTTTCAGTTGAGGTTGAGAATGTGAAGTGGAGTAGTAGACCTAGCTGATGTTTAGGTTGACTCTTTAAAAAATAATTTATGCTTTAATTTTTGCTATATTTTTGCCATGGGAACCCTTTGCGCACTTTGCGAATTTTTCCTTTTTATTAATATGAATGATTGAAGTTAGTGGAAAGTTTTATATGCAGCTATATATGTATGTCTATATATACATGTGTATATACCTGTATGTGCACACACACACCCCACACACACCCCACACACACACCCCAC
>RJWH01005212.1:0-83037 GCA_004363575.1 Solenodon paradoxus | reverse complement strand
GGGGGGGGGGAGTAGGACAAGATCTTAAGCCTCTCCAGGACCAGTGCCAGCCCTCTCCCCTCTTCCCTGTGGCCTGTCTGCCCAAGTGGACTCCCTCTGAGATCAGGGGCCTTCCTCAGAGATCAAGGTGACCAGTTGTGCTGCTTAATGGAAGACCTAAAGCTCTCATACCCGCCTCCCCCGACAAGCCTCCCCGACTCAGATTTCTGTCCCCTGGTTTGTTTCTCCACCAACATCTAGCAGCCTGGAAGAGTTCAGGTTGAAGTCCAAGATAAGCAATCCTTTAAGTCTCTATGCACTTGGTTCTTGACTAGTCAAGTTTATCTTAGTCCCAGGAGTTAGAGGTCAGCTTGAAGAGACCCCTGAGACCATCACTGATGTGTGTGTGTGTGTGTGTGTGTGTGTGTGTGTGTGTTGATTTTCTGCACTGGGGTTGAGGGGGGTCCCACGGATTCCTCAAGATGCCCACATTTCAACCTGGCAGGCACTTCTGAACCCAAATATTTTGTCCCATTACTGAGCCCATGCCCCTCCCCCAGGCAGGGCCTTCAAGTTGAGCCTGAGAGAGAGAGGGAGGGAAAGAAGAAAAGCCACGTTTCCTTAGGAAGGGAGGGGAAGAAAAGGACAAACCCAGAGACAGACAGTCACAAAGACTCAGAGACACAGAAAGTTAGCAAGACATGAGGGACAGAGAGACTGGAGACACACAGACAGGAAAGATCTCCCTCCTCCTGAGAGATCACCGGGTGCTGGTCTGGCTAGGTCCCTCCTTGGAGGATCTTGGGCCTGACTCTCTGGGGCAGCCACGGCAGCACCTCTAAATGTCTGGATCTGGCCCCAAACCAGGTCTAGCTCTGGATCTCTAAGGGCGCCTGGTCTTTGGCCCTCGGAACGCTCCTAGTGCGCCCCCCAGCTGAGCACCAGCTGCTGAGCCACAGAGGCCCTAAAGGGGGCGCAGGAAAGGCCGCCGTCACTTTGCGCCTAAGCGGGTCTGGAACCCCAGGGTGGGTGGAAGACTACCAGAAGATGTGGGGGTGGGGGTGGGAGGTATTGGTGTCCCTTAGGCTCTAGGGTTGGGGAGTCGTATAGCTCCGATGCCTCGACGTCTCCTTCCGCCAGAAGGCGGGAGGCCAACGTATCCTACAGAACCGAGCCCCGGAGGGGCGGGCGCACTGGCCCAAGCTCAGAGGCTCGGAGCCAGGCTCCGGCTCTAGGGAGGTGTCGAGAGGTAGAGTCACCAAATCTCCGGGCTCTAAGCACGTGTCCCTTCGGGAAGCCCTACCCCAGGCCCCCTCCCCCGCTTCTGCTCAACGCTGTGTGGTCTGGTCCTCCAGGGGGGCCCAGGCGCGCCGCGAAGAGGGCGAAGGGGGTGCGGAGGAGAGGAAGGGGGTCGCAGACCCTTTATCTTACCGCATTGTTGAGGAAATCCGACTCGTTCAGATCCCCCAAGTCCAGAAAGCTGGATCCGGGGAACAGCCTGTCGGCTGGAAAGGGCTCCAAAACCGCGTCCATCGCGGCCGGCTCCGGAGACCCCCTTTGGCTGGGCTTCCCTCACTCCAGGGCGGCGGCGCGCCCGGCCCAGAGCTCCGGCCTGAGCGCTGGCAAGCGGGCGGGGGCAGGTCCGGGGCGAAGCCCGGGCGGAGGCGGTGCGGGACGCGGGCGGCGCGGGGGGCGCGGGGGCCCTAGGGTAGCGGCGCCGAGCGGACTGGGCTCAGGGGCCCCCGACACACCGCGGGCATTTAGCCGACTCCTCCTCCTCCTGCTCCCCCGGGGACACAGCAGGCTTCCATGGGGAGCCCGGGAGTGGGGGTGAGGGCTTGAGGAGCCCCCCGGACTGGGTGAGCCGGGGGTGGGGGAGCTGAGAGCTCCCCCGAGACTAGGTGGCTGCCGGGCCCTCCTTTCTTTTCGCGTCTCTGTCGGCGCCGCTTCTGTCACTTTCCTCTGAAACCGGGAGCCCGTGGCTGGTTAGCCCAGCTGGCCGAGGCGCCACGCCCCCACATCAGTATTCACATATTTTCATATTAATGAGAAGAAGGTGTGGTCTGAGGAATCATCCCTCTTCTTTTAAAGAGACATCTGCAAGCTAGTTTTCCTGGACAATCTCTGTTTTCCGAAGGCTCAAGGTAGGGGCTTGAAGTAAAATCGTCCTAGAGCCAATAACTGTTTCTGGAACCTTGACATCTTAAGGTTTTGCCAGTCATTCTCCTATAAGTTCATGAGGAAGTTATTTCCATTCTTCCAGTTTTATGCTAGAGCCTGAACAAATCCAAAATCAGGGAATTTCATCTCACAGGCCCCTCAATATATCTTCTCTCACAGAGGGTAGGGCGTGGGGGGAAGGGATAGTCATATGCCTCCTCCTCCAGGAAGTCTTCCCTGACTTCCAGGTTGGAGCAGTTCCCACCACTATGCACTTACAGGACTTGGTGTCCTTTACTTCCATTGTGACAAGTTTAATGTGGTGTTGTCATAGTTTGCTCATGTGCCTATGACCTTCCTGGACTCAGATCCTTTAGGCAAGGATGGTATCCAGCTTTCCTGTGGGGAAGGGCTATGTGAAAAGAAGAGATGAGGTAAAGACCCCTTATATTTTTGAAGAGCAGAAGGTGGAAGACGGTGGTCATGGAGTCTGCATGAACCAAGCTACTGGTGGAGGCAGCACTCCATGGTCTCTGGGCACGTCCGGGTCCCCTGGAACCATTACCTGAGTGGCTGACTGCAAGTACAGCTTAATCTCTTGAAAGGGCTGATAAACAATCACCAGGCACCTGAACAAATGGAGGTGGCTCAGAAAGACACACCCTTCAGAGGGCTAGGTACACTGTTTCCTGCCCAGTAGTCATTAAGAGGATTAAGTGTGTCCTCTTGGTCTGGGGCTTTTAATTAGCTCTGGAACCAAAAATCTTTTAAGAAGTAGGGATGTCATTGCAGCTAGTCAGTGGTGTCACTGAAATTGCTCTCTCAGTGCCATGGTGGGAGAAGGCCCAGGCTGCAGCTGTTTGCTTGCCTGGAGAGGGAGGGCTGGCAGGGGGTCCTGTGCCTTTTCCTCATCTCATGACCCAGTTGACACAGTTCTGGAGAATGAAGTTCTGACCCTCCAAGGTCATCACATGACTCTTAGTTCTCAGGCCTCCTGCAGAGCTTTTGCTCCCGAGGAGCCTGTGCTCTGCAGACCCTTTCACCAACAAGGCAAATCTGAGAAGTTAGGCTGGGCCGCAAAGAACTCAATTCACTGTCAAAACAGTGGCGGGGAAAATTAGGCTCCTGAGACCCTGTGTGTGTTTCCCCAATGTGTCCCACATCTGACCCACTGGGAAGCATTCACACCCTAAGAATGTGGCTGCTCCTTTTCAGTCCACTGGGAGGGGTCTCTGGCTGGGCCAACAAGCCAGTCTGTGGTGGGTGAGCTTGTGGCAGGTGTCTGGAGTTCTGGCTCCTGAGCTGGAGTCCCTGTGGGTCCCCAGAAGGAACAAAAGTGCCCCTCTGCCTGAGGTTGGCTGGAAATTGTGCCTGTGTTCCTCCCAGCCTTCTCTGTAATTAGAGACACAGGCACCATTTATGTGATTGGAGAAGATTATAGAGTTTTAGATAAATAGGATTAGAGTGTCCTCTCTTTCCTGATTCTTACCCAGGTGAACACTCCAGGAAACCATTGAAAATAATCCTGGGGAGACATTCTGGTTCCGGCACCTCCTGTGGAGACAGAAGGCAGGATCTCCATCCCCCAAGAGAAACCCTTGGGGGTGGGGAAGGGGTGGGATGGAGAGAAGAAGGAACAGGCAGTGCAGAGCTGAGCACGTAGTAGAACATGGTCATTACATTTCTGGGATGAGGGGCTGGCAAATTTCAACGAAGATGAGGCTGATGGGGGATTCATTCACATGAATGCCAAGTATTACTGAGCACCTCTGAGCAGTCCCTAGATCACGCTCTGGGGACACAGTGGTGACGAACACATGTTCCGGAGTGAATGAGGAAAGTGTGGGTAAAAAATACGTTAACGCTGATTTCACATAGTGAAAAAGACTATGAAGGAAATAAGTGGTGTGATAGGGTGGTGTGAGTAAGGAAGGCCTTTCTGAGAAGGTGATATATCAAGAACCGAATCATCTACAGGATTATTTGTGGGGCAGAATGAAGGGAAAAGCATTCCAGACAGAGGGAACAGCAAGTAGAAGAGAAGAAGGGAGACCTGACAGGGGGCAGGGTGGGGCACAAGGAGATAGTGACATGGGAGGGAGACGATGAATGTGTCCTACACAGACTGAGAACGATGACCAGACAGTCTCGAGGATCTGTTCTTTGAAAGTCCCGAAAAGAGCTATGTCCCTTTCCATTAGAGGCCCCCCCACCCCCACTGAAGACTTCTGTTACAACACATCGCTTCTATATCATCTCTTCAAGATTTTCTGGGAGAGGAAATTAGCCCACTGGGGTCTGATTCAGCAGAATGGTCTGACCCTCCCTCCCTGTCCAGGGTGGGAGGGGAAGGGGACCTAGTCCCAGACCCAGTCTTCCTCCAGTGTTTCTCTGCATCTGAAGGGGCCAGGAGGAGACCAAGCTGGTTCTCCAGACACCCCCCTAACACTCAGATCCAGAGAAGCAGACTGTGGCCTCTCCTGCTGTGGGCTCAGGAACATCTGGCCAGTGGCTCCCCAGTGGATGCCACAGCTGTTACATGAAATGCATAAAGATGCCTCAACCCAGGTAGTGACGCAAAGGAGAGAAAGACAGAGATAAGCTTCCTGCCTGTCCCAGACACTTAAGGTCAAGAGGAGAGAGAAGCTCCAGCTGGACTTAGTTGTGATGCAAGCCGAGATGGGGTGTGTGTGTGAGGGGGTGCTGGGTTGGCCATGCTGTGATGCACCTGGAGACTCACTGCCCTTCTCTGGGTCTCAGATTTCACAGCTATAAACTGGGAGAGGTGTTAATGACCCCTAGACTCCTGTCCTCTCCAGGGAATTTCTAAATGTACGGCTGGAACATGGGGGAGGGATGGTTCACGGGCCTCCCTTTCCAGGCTCCGGAGCCTCCAGGAAGGTGCCTGGTGGGGCGTTTACACTCAGCAGGCAGGCCTGGGTGGTGGTGAGAAGGTCGCCCAAAGTAAACCTGCCTTGTTTGCCTGGATTGTAAAGGGAAAAGCGCTTTGGCACACTCTAACAGGAACTTCTGAGAAATGAAAACAAATTCATCCTGGAGATTAGATTGACTTCCGGGGCACAGATGGGGGCCCTTTGTTCTCTGTGACTCCCTCTCTTTCCCTGTGCCCCCGCACTGGGGTTTGACAGGGAGTCCCTGGGGTGGCACCCTGCCAGGAGCATGGGGGGTGGGCTTCAGACACAGACTCTCACTCCTGATCATCACTTTGGCCTGTGGTCCTGTCCCTTCTCCACCGCGAACCATAAAAATACCTCACATTTATTGAGTCTTTGCTTTGTGTCAGCCACTAAACACTTCTATCTCATTTAATTCTTGGAACTAGTTTGTCAGATAAGGGTTGTGTCCACTGATTCTGAGGCCTATGCTTTAACACGTAGGAAATCAGAATTGGTTAGAGTTTAAAGAACAGTGTTTTTCTTCTTAATTTACCTTTGCTGACATCTTAGATGCAATGAAACGGGATTTTATTATCACGCCCAATCTGCAGATGAGAAAACTGAGGCTCAGAGCATTTATAGGATTTACTACTCCTGTATTTATTTCAAGGCCTAGGCCCATAGGGCAGCCCCCCAGCTTTGATGGGGGCAGAGATAGGACTGAAATTCAGGTTTCTAGGCTTCTCATTCAGGACCACTTTCTTTCACCCCAGATGAACTGGGTTTGTTCACTAAGGAGGGGCAGGAGTTGAGGGGAGAGCCTTCCAGAGCCTTCCTCAGCAACTAGTGAATCACTGGCCACCCTGCCTTGGAAAAGGGCTGGAAAGATAGAATTTTTTCCCCTCTCCAAATTCTCTGAAGACTCAAGTTCCTTAAGGACTAAGAAAACACTTGCGTCTCTTATAGCTCCCTTTCTTGGTAATTCTTTTAGCTGATCTTTCCCTGAATTTCTGCTCTGCTGTCCCATCTCTGGACTAGTAGCAGGCCCGCCCCTTGGCCCTCTGTCTGCCTGCCGCCTGGGGAACAGCTCCACCCAATTCCTGCTTGGCTGTCGACCCTGCTCCAAACTCAGCCTTCTTTCTTCCACCTCAAATCACCTGCACTATTCAGCTTCTAGATGCCTCTGGAAGCCAAGGGGCTGGCAGCCCGGAAGACATACTTGCAGCCACACAGTCCTCTACCTCCCTTGCTCTCTAAGTTTAAAGCAAAGGGAGAAAAATCAACAAAGCCAGTCTTTCCTTTTGCTTGAGTCCTCGTGTTCTGGGACACTCCTCAGTAAATCCTGCCCCACCTAGGACTGGCAGGGCTAGAGCTATGGCTGATCAGGAAGGGCAGGGACTCGACTGCCTAAGATCAATTGCGCTTGCCATGTTCCCCCACTCATGCCTCAGTTGAAGTGGCAGGGAGATAACATCAGTCTTGCAAATCAATCTTTGCTAAAATGCAGCCAGGCACATTTCAGTCCAGAGGGGACTGATAACAGTCAAGGTTATGCCAGGGACTCAAATTCTTCACTGTCAAATGAGGATTTGGACAGGATGGTCTTCCAAATTCCATCCCACTGGCTCTGAACCAGTCTCCCTTTGCCTACAAAACTAATGTGGGCCTTGTGTGTGATTTGCCCATGTGTTCTCTGGGCATCCATTAGGCAGGAGCCGAGCGTGTGACCTCAGGTGGTATGACTCTGTGCGCACACAGTTTTCAGTTAGACCAGCTAGTGTGGACCCCCAAGTGGGGCTTCCGCCATTTGCGCACACATGTGCGTCTCTGAAGGAGAGAGTGCCAGCTCACACCTAGGAGCAGGCCCACCCCTTTGTGCACATCCATGCCAGTGCGTGCGGCTACAAATCTGGTTTCCATCTTCTTCCAATAGGCAGCAGGGCTGGGGGAGACTGAGCGGAATATTAATTGTGCTTTTGCACGTGGCCGAGCTCCATGAATGTGGTGGTCGGAGGGAGCAGCCTGAAGTTATGAAGGGAATGAGAGGGAAGCCACAGATGCAGGGTTCCCTGGGGTTTATAGCCATGTCTGGGAAGAGGCAGAGCCCTGAGACTCAAAAAGAGTGGGTGGTGGGGGTGGGCAAGAGCTTCTGAGATCAAGGATAGGGGATAGCAGGGAAGACACCAGCTAGGGTTAGAGCGATTCCCGTGCTTGCCCCACCCAGAGCCTGGTGCATAGTGGGTTTTCAGTAAGTATTTGTTGCTTACGAATAGCTGACTGTTCACAAGCACAAGAGATCTCATAGACACTACTTCTCTGGGAGAAGGTGGAGGGCAGAGGAGAAGGAAGGGGGCACATAGTAAGCACCTATCATGAGTTGGTCACTCTGAGGGTCATCATTAAGCATTTTAGTTTCTTTCTTTCTTTTTTTTCAAAGGTGCAGGCAGGAATGGAGGTGAGTAAGCAGGCAGGCAGAAAGAATGAGGAGGAGGAAGGGATGCTAAAGTTTTATTTATTCCCTCCCGCCTGGGAACAGGACCCCTGGGTCCTTGGCATATATGTGGACTGCACTCAGTCAGAGGCGGTGGACCAAATGCTATTCCAACAGGGTGTGCCATTTTAGTTTATATCAAAAGCACAGAGGCCCTAGGAATTAGTGTCACCCCCACTGCACACACATTTCCCTGCCTCCTACTTGCTCCTTTTGGAAGGTCCAGGGAGAGTTTATTTTCCTTTGACTTCAGTGCCCAGAAAAGCTGACTGCTTCTGAGCATGCGTCTATTTTAATAGAATGGTCACAGAGGATTTTATAGCTCATTGCATTTCCATCTTTACTTGGGTTGTTAGGAAGCTCAGAGACATCTTTGTTGAGCTTTCTTTGTGCAGCAAAAATCTCATGGGGGTGTAATACCTCCCTGGCTTCATCTTTGTTTTGTTTTGTTTTAAGGAGAGGTGCAGGCAGGAAGAGAGAGGAGGAAGAAACATTTTATTTTTTCTTTTGTGATGCACATTGATTATTTCCCCCAGACCTGGGGCCCAAACCCAGGTCCTTAGAATGTTTGTGAACTCTTCTCTCCGAGGCTGAACTAACAGCTACTCCACCAGGGCACGCCTCATTTTTGGTGTTTTAACAGCCCCCCCCCCCACTTTCTCCACATCCTTTTTCCTTTATTAAAAATCCTTTAATTCCATTGCCTGTGGGGTTTCTCAAATAACTTAATACATCCTGAAGTGAGACTGGGTATAAATACACACATATTTTTACTTTTATAGATGAGAAAGGTGATATTCAGAGAGGTTATATTGCTTATCCAAGGTCCACAGCTATTAAGCAGGAGAGGTGGAAATTTAGTGCCAGGTCTGTTTGACCTAACCTTTCGGCTGTACCAGACTTCAGGACTGAGCAAGCTGCAGTTATCAGGGCGCTTTCTGGGTGTCGGGAGGAGCCTGGGCCTTTGCAGACTCAGCCTTTAACCCCCACCTGCCCTCTTTCAGGTCCCCCTCCTGGGGAGCAAATCCAGGTGGGGGCGGTCCCGTGCCATATCAAGCACGGAGAGGAGGTTCTGGGGGTCCTGGCATTCCCCATAGGTAGGAACCAGCCCCAGGCCCCATGGTGAAGCAGAACAAACAGAAAACCAGCAGAGCTGGCCTTGGCACTCACCAGTTAAAGCAAATATATATTCCAGATGCTCCGAGAAACATTTCTGGAGCCTTCAGATCTGAAGGGCGAATCAATTCCCTGGAGAAAATGAATGGATGCAGGCCCAGGGGAGTAACATTTTCCCCCAGTTCTATGACAAGCAAATCTCAAGGGTCCAAGGATCAGGGTGAGGAGCCCTAGTGGTGCTTATTCTGTGCCCCATCCCGCTTTGGACCAGCCCACCAGGAATCTGCTCCCTTTGGGGAACCCCTGGATGAAGACTTAAGATTTCCCAGGGTGAGCCTTATATTGACTCACTGGTGAGTTCATTCATTTTGGGAGCTGCCACCAGCATGTGCTCCACAAACTTGGGAACCTCTGGGGAAGGTGCAAAGAATGAGTCTGATCTAGAGTGGAGGGGTGATGTTCTGAGTGCTGCGACAGAGAATGATGGTCTCTGACACTGCAGCGAGCACTGGCAGAAAGGCACCTGCTCTAGAGAGCCAAGGAGAGAGACTCTGGTCCTAGGGGCTGTCCAGATGACAGCACTCTCCCAAGTGGGATACTGCACACACAGCCTGGAGAAGAAATAATCAGAGAAATAGTGATTTTACAAACTGCCATTTATTGTGGCCTTGTCCTTTAATACTCTGCCAGTTTGCAATGCATATCTTAAGCTTCTGATATATAAAAAGTTCCTCTAGATCAATAAGACAAAGATCAACAATCCAACCAAGCTGTTGTCAAAGAATATGACAGTGAGTCTGGTACATTCATGCAATAACATGGATCTATACTAAACACTTCTTATATGTTTTCTCATTAAAGTCTCTCCAGAGTCATTGATACTATGATTATTCTGTTTTCCTGAGGCTCAGAGAGGTACTGTCACGTGCCCAAGATCACACAGCAATTTGATCTGGTTTTATAGTCCACACTCTTAAGGTGTGAACTGGGATGACAGCCACCATTTACCGGGACCCAAGGCCTCAGGAAAACCTGGTAGGGATGGGAAGGAAAGCAAGGGGGGATGTCAGTCCCAGCAACTTGGGAAGAAGCCTAGAACCCCCAATGTTTAGTAGCAGTGTTTTTTGTTATTGTTGTTTGTTGTCGATATCTTCCTTTTTCTTTTATTTTTTTTTGGTTGTTTTAAATTTCTTGAACAGATAACATATCACATGCCTCAAAAAATAATAATAAGGCTCACTTGGTGACTTAACAGTTCGCATACATGTCAAGGACCCGTTTGTCACCAGGAACTGTGGGGAACAGCCAAGATGAACCGCTAAATAAGATGAATAAAAATACTTCTTCCTCCTCTCTCTTCCTGCCTGCCTGTCCTTACTCGCCTTTATTCCTGCCTTCACATTTCCTTTAAAGAGTATAAAAATAAAAATAAAAAAGGAATACAACTGAAGTAATCTTTCTATCCCTATATCCTATCTTCTAACCACCGAGTTACCACCCTTCAGCCAACATGTAATTAATTTTATTACTTCCTTGGGCAACCTCCTATGCTATTTTTGTGTCTGTGTGCATGTGTACTTGAATATACAGATATTTTCTCTTTTTTAATTGAAAGGAAGAATGTTGCAGACTCTTTTCAATTTTTTTTCCTCTCCTTACCTGTTTCGGACATCTTCTCATATTAGTACATAGAGGACTTCCTCATTTTTTTAAATAGCTGTATGAATGTACCATCATTTATTTACCTGTCCCCAGCTGACGGACACTTGGATTTTTTTTTTTAAATAGTTATATGAATGTACTATCATTTATTTACCTGTCCCCAGCTGACGGACACTTGGATTGTTTCCAGTTTGTCACAATAACAAACAATGCTGTAACGATAGCCTTTTTAAAGCACTGCATATCTATCTGTAGGATAAATTCTCAGAAGTGGCATTGGTGGGGGGGGTCAAGAAGAATATGCATTTAAAGTATTGCCAAAGATTTCGTATCAGTTTACGCTCCCACTAGCAATAGATGCCATTACTGGTTTTTCTACAGTCTCTCAAGCAGAGGGGATTATCAAACTTGATAATCAAGCTCTGAGTGCTTTCCAGTATATTTTTAATCTGAATTTCTCGTGTTAGTGAGGTAGAGGCTTTTTAGATGTCCTAGAACAATATGTGTTTCCTTCTCTGTAGATTCTGTTCATGTTCTCTGACCTTTTAAAAATTGGTGGTCACTCTCATCTTATTGATTTCTAGAAATTGTTTACATGTTAGGGACATCGTGATATGATTTGAAAGGGCAGTGGGGCCACATTCCTCTAGGAAAAGCTGTAGAGGTAGATCCTTCCCACAGCTCCCCCGTCTCATTCAAGCCTAATCACAGAGTCGCTGAGCATAGATTGATCAGCTCTTGAACGCCAGGCTCAGTGCTCAGGCCCTGGAGACCACAGGTGACCAGACAAAGCCCTTAGGTTGCACAAAGTCTGGCGGCTACCAGATCTGTGAGCAGACGGGCTTCAATCCAATGTGACAGGACCTGTAGCTCAGGGATTCAGAATGGGCACTCGGAGGAAGTAACAACCTCTGCCCTTCCCAAGAGACTCTGACATCGGTCTCCACCTGGGGTAGACTCAGAGTTTACCTGCCTCCTCTCTCCCTGTGGGTTCAATCCTGAGACTTTGCAGCTGCCTCAGTTACACATTCCGGCAATTTAGCACACGAGTTCTCCGCCGTCCCATCTTGTCTGCTCGGCCTCCCTCCCTGTCCTGTGCTGGTCCTCACTGTGACTCTACCCTGTCTCACATGCCTGGCACTTGTTCCCCATGTGCATTTCTCCACTGCTCAGAGGATGGCACTCTCCTGGATGGTAGGAAAGGAGACTCCTCTGTGTCCCCTACCTTTGCTGCTTACCCTCTGGTGACACTCAGTGAAGACTTGTAGTATGGTTGACTGTCTGATGGTTTGTTGGATGTTAGGGAAGTGGAAAACGGAGGCTCACCTGAATCGAGGTGTCTGTGGAGATGCGGGGAGAATGGCACATATTAGACATGGGAATGGGTGGTCTGCCAGGCTGAACCCCCAGCATCAGGCCCAGCCAGGAGAGGGTTAAGTTTGCCAGGGTTTTGTATATGAAATGGCACCAGAAAAAAAAAATGTACAGACTAGCAATTGAGCCTGTCTCATCCTGGTTCAAATGACATTGTCTGAGCTTCCCCAGCCTTGCCTCCTGCACTAATTACAGGCCTTCCCTGGGGGAGGAAGACTGGGGCCAGGAGGTCCTCATTACAGGCTCCCTCACTGGAGTGAGCAAACCCCAATGACCGAACCCAATGACCAAACAAACTCTCTCGAAGGGAGGCCTGGGGCTTCTTCTGATGAGCCTCTCTCAGCTGCCCAGCTGGAGGGGCGAAGAAGTCAGCATGGACAGGAGGGACAGACCAAAGTGTAATAACGGGGTGGGAGGTACCCAAGTCAAGGTACCCCTGTCCGGCTTCCCTTGCTCAGACCTGGGCTCTCCACTTGCCTCTTGCCCCCCAAGATAGCGACTGTCAGGCTGTGTCAGGGCCTCCCCACTGTGGTTGTCTCCACCGCCTCTCCCAGTGGCCAGTGGAGACCTTGCCTTCTTTAATCTTCCATTTATCTCAAGGCCTCACCCCTCAGAGATTGACTTTGATGTGGGGCCTGCCCCAGGGGAAATCAAAGGTTTCTGAGGCCTGGTCTGGACTCTGCCCACTGCCCCCAGCCCAGGCGGGGCCCAGAGGTCTCCCAACCATCAGGACCAGACCCCAAGGGTGACCTCCACAGAGAGGACAAGGCCTTGGGACCCTGGTCTTCAGGAGGCTGAGGAACTGCTGCCTGGGTCCCAGAGTGGAGGAGACAGGGGGAAGAACTCGGTCATCACAGCATATCACTTATTTTCACACCTGTCTCCACCATGAGTCCCTGAGCACTAGTGTGTTCCAACCCAGCATGAAGTGTCTTCCAAGTATGTCTTCATTTAGTCCTTTGAATGGAGCTGTAGGCGTCACTGGAATGGGGAAGACATGGAGGATTATTGACTCATTCATGTTCATAAGGCTTTATTGAGTTTCTACAAGGTGCCAGGTACTGTTCTAGGCACTGAGGATGGAGTTGGTGCAGGGAGGGTGAGCGAGGCACACTGATGAGACGCTGAGTCCATCCAGAAAGAACTCGTGGAGAGAGCTGTTTGCTCAGGATCACACAGTAAGTTTATTAAAAGCAGAAACAGCCAGTTGAAGCTCCCTGTGGGCTGGGAAAATAACATCAAGGGAACAGCACATATGTGTGCATGACCTGTGCTGTCTGCTTCTCACTCAGGCAAGATGGATTCTTGAGTATATGTAGGGGAGGGGGGCTTCTTCCTTCCTGGGTGTGTCTAGGTTACCCGGAGTAAAAAAAGGCACCAGTATCTAGGGATGTGTCCTAGGCTCAAGTTGCTAAGGTGTGGTCCTTTCTCTGGGGTCTTTACTCTTAGATGTCTCTAGTTTTGCCAGTTAGTTTTCTGCTCATGCATACTGACCCGTAGATTTTAATCTATGGTGTCCTGGCATCAGTAGCCACAGGCAAAATGGGCACAGTCCTCCCTGTATGTACTCACAGATCATGAACAAGTTTTCGGATACATATGGTATCATGTCACTTGCTAGTGCCTTGAAGAAAAGTATCATTCAGAGTGACAGGGCAGTCACTGTGGACACGGTGGTGTCTTCTGAGGAGACAGAGACTAGCCATGTCAGTTTCTGGAGGAAGTTGTCCAGGAGAGGGAGGAAAAGGGTCAGAGGCTGGGGTATGGAGGACCTGTTTTGCTCCAGGCACAGTCAGGAGGCCATTGGGACAGGGGTGGACAGTGACAGCTGGGATGGGAACAGGGGCTTCCCAAGGTCTGTGGGGTCCTGCTGAGGAGTCTGATCTTTATTCTGTGACAGGAGCACCGGAAGCATTGGAGCATGAGACCACTTGTTCTAGTTTATGTTTTGAGTAGAAGACTATGTAAGTTGCAGAAGCTGACAACTGACTCATTCTCGGGGGACAGTCCGTGGAGACATCAAGACTCAGACTGTGTGTGACTTGAGGATGATCATTATGTTGCTGTCGCCTACCAGGGGCAGTGACTGGATCCCACACACCTCACTATCCCGTGGGCCCAGCAACGGGCCTGGCACAGACTCAGTGCCCAGCAAAGGCATGGGGAGTGACAGGTCAGTTCTGACACTTCCGTGGACCAGATAGGGGCACTGGGCAAGTTATTTAATCTCTGACTCTCAGTTTGTCTATCTGGAAACAGGGCAGAAACACTGCCTTGTCTGTAGGAGTTACCTGGTGGAATTCAATGAGATCTGGTATGTCAAAGGCCTCTGGGCAGAGCCAAGAGTCAGAAAATGCTCCACTGTTTGTCTTCATCTATTCTGGCTCCCAGAACAGTTCTTTTTTTTAATTAAAATTTTTTTATTCAAGTAACTAATTGACAAAATAATTTAAGCCCATATGTATGTACATGTTCACTGTTTGTCAAATGCATGACAATATACCACTGCCCAATACTAAATTACCAAACGTCCTTCTCCACTGCTCATTGAATCCCACCACCACTTGCTCCGTTCCCACTGGTAACCTCAGTTTTATTGTCAATGTCCAAAGGTTGGTTTTTATTTTGTCTGTTCATTTGTATTTTATATTCCACCTAAGAGTGAAATCATTCCAAGATTTGTCTTTTTCCTTCTGACTTATTTCACTTAGCATCATCCCTTCTAGATCCACCCATGTTGTTGCAAATGGCAGCATTTCAGTTTTCCAGGGCTGTATAGTATTGCATTGTGTATGTAGTCCATACCTTCATCCATTCATATGTTGATGGGCACTTAGGGAATTTCTAATTCTTGGCTTTTGTAAATAAAGCTGCAATAAACGTGGGGATGCATATATCTCTGCAAATTAGGATTTCTATGTTTTCAGTAAATATCCAGAAGTGGAATGACAGGGTCATATGGAATTTCCCTTCTCAATTTATTGAGGACTCTCCATACTGATTTCCATAATAATTGTATCAATTTACATTCCCACTAACAGTGTAAAAGTGTTGCCCTTTCTCTACATCCTTGTCAACATTTGTTTTTTTCCAGTCTTTTAGATACTAACCATTCTCACATGTAAGAGGTGTTATCTCATTGTTGTTTTGATTTGCATTTTTCTGATAACAAAACATGAGGAACATCTTTTCATGTGCCTGTTGGTCCCCTGTATGCAGGACCGCTCTTGACATGACTGCTCAGGGACATAAATGTGTCCTTGTGACTGCATGTCCCCCGTGGGTTAGGCATGCTGTGTCACCTGTCTTGGGTATGTGTGCACCTGTGAGTGTTGGTGTTTGCCTGTGTTGACAGAACCCTGACTTCAGCTGCCCTGGCCCGGTGGTCTGCGGCCACTTGACCTTTAGAGTTTGCAGAGAGAGAGTGCAGACATAGAAACAATGACTTCTTCCCTCCCGTTATCCAGATTAGGGGTCCCCGGAAGTCAAATAGCTCCTTCTAAATTCTCTGCTCCAGCTTGTGGTGGAAAGTATGGGGACTGTGTGTATACTTGCAGTCTATCCCAGCTGTCTCTGGGCTTCTGAGGACCAAGGATCTCCCTTCTTTGTACCCCAGGAAGCAATGCAGTGTAAGGTGTACAGTTGGTGCTCAGTAAGTGATGGATGAATGAATAGTCCCTGGAATCGCAGGGGCCTGGATGTATAAGGTTTCTGGATTCTACTTTGGCTAATTCACTTCTTCTATCTGGGCCTCAGTTTCCTCTTCTATTAACAGGGTTTGTGTCTCCATTTATTCATTCACTGTCATCTTGTAAATGTTGTCGTACTGTGGTTTGTTCTGGAAAGATAGACATTAATTAGAAACAGTGTTAACCTCAAGAAGCTGAAAGGGTCACAGGCATGAATAGCATTAATTGCAATGTAAAGCGTAAGTGTCTTTATGGAGAGTTCTGATGTGGCTCAGAGGAGGCAGTGGTCTGCTCCGCATTACAGGCGAACAGGAGGGCTTCTCTGTGTAGGGGAGTCTTGAGGTGGGTCTTGGAGGATAAGTAGGGGTTGCTAGGTAGACAAAAAGAGAAAAGGCATTCTGGGCAAAGGGAGTGGCATGGCAAAAATCCCAGAGGTGGGGCAGAGCCTGGAACCTTGGAGACAGTTGGGTATGGTTGCAATTTATCAAGGCAGGGCAGGCGTGGTTAGATACAAGATTGGGGAAGGGAGCCAAGGACTAGATCAGGCAGGGTCTCAGAGGAATTCTAAGAGTTATTCTGAAGGCACATGACAGCCCCTGGTAGATTTATGGAGGAAAATAACATGAGAAGGATTGTATTTTTGACAAACTGCTCTGCTATGATGAGGACAGTGGATTGGAGATGAGCAAGACTAGAATTAGCAAGCTGAGTTAGGAAGCTGCTGCTGTCATTCAGGTGGGACATGATAAAGACCTGAAGGAAAGTTAACAATGGCTAGCAGTTTCCCAGCACTTACGTGTGCCAGACGGGCTCCATGTGAAACATTTGCAGATATGATCACATTTCAGCCTCACAGCTACCCTGTGAGTAGGTGCTATTATGATTATCACCTCTGTATTACAGAGGGGGGATTAGGAGCTCAGCCACATGGCTAGTAAGGGGCACCCGATATTCCTCTAGATGAGGAAGGCAGTGGGTGAAGATCGGGCTTGGAAACAGCTGGTTAGGAGCTGGGCTCACCAGGATATCCATCATGGGGCCACCGGAGCACCCAAATGAACAAGCAGGTTCGAGGGCTCCTGCAGCTTGATGTCTGGGATTCTAGGACAGTCCCAGCTTAGGAAGACGATTCCAGTGTGTCACCATCACCAGGGACTAATGTGATGTCAGGTTCCATCAGGGAGCTCTGTTGCAACGGAGGCATCATGTACCCCACCCCATTCAGGCCTGGGAGGGCAGTTTTGCAGCTTCCCCTGGTCTTTCCAGGACCCTGTTTCTCAAGAGGGTACAGCCAGTGTGTGAGTGCAGATGGGTGGGTCAGCTGCACAGCTAGGTTCTGGCTATCATCTGCCTGAGGGTGGGCCAGGATATACCTCTGTTTATAAAGACCCTGCGGACCCTCCATTCCTAGGCTGACCATGTTTCCTTGAGACAAAAACAGGACACTGGGATGGCAGAAAAATGGGATGGGGTTATGTGCTGGTGGCTAACAGGAGGGGCAAGGAGGTGGAGTAATCCGAGCAGGAATAGAGCAGCCAGGCCAGCAAAAGTAAGTGCTATGTGACGCTGATCAGCGATCACATAGTAATGGTGTGTGGTCCGGCGGGACTTCATACAAACAGCCAGGGTCAGTGCAAGGAATTTTGGCATCTTAGATGAAAACCAAATTTGGTGCCCCTATAAGCCCTGCTCTAAATGTCCTGCCTAAAATACATGCTGCTTTAACCATCCCAGTGCCAGAAATGTGCAATACGTGGCCCAGTACCAGAGATAGTCCCCACAGCACCAGAGAAGAACCACTTCGTATTTACCTACAGCTTGACCGTGCTGTGGTCTCTGCTCCCTTGGAGGAACAGGCACCTACAGGGTGGGGGATCCTCTTGCCGAGCCTCCTGTTTCCTCACAGGGGCGGGAACAGCAATAGCTGCTGCAGACCCCACAGCGAGCGCAGGCTGGGGTTGTCTTTACCACAGGGTAAAAGGGGCAGCTGCTTTGGGGCCTCAACAGACTAGATCCAGGGCAACTCAAGAGCCCCTTTTGCCCAGCATTAAAGATGGCCCTGATTTATTAAAAACAGGACAAAATTGACATTTATATTGAAAAGATGGGATGACCAGGAAATACGAAAAAAAATGGTTTGTCCCATTTTAAATGGTACCCGTGGTCAGTCTATGCATTCCAGAATAGGGCAGAGTTCCCGCAAGGTGTTTGGCCCCGGGACCAGAGCTGAGAAAATAGGATCTGCTTCCTATGAACTGGTGTCCAACTGGCTGTGTAGATTCTATTTGCGATTCCTCTCCTGGGCCACAGTTTGAGATGCTGGCCTCCCCACTTACCTCTGTGGACTTTTCCAGGCCCTGGAGCCGCAGGGCCAGCTGATGTCAGGACACCAGTGGGCCGAGCCGTGGAAGCCGTGGCCTCCACCTGGAGCTTGGGTTCATCCTTCACAGGTCAGGGCATTGGTTTCCTCTTTGAATAAATAAAGCTGAGCCTGACTCACAACTCAAGAGAGGCTACAGCTTGCTCTGAGCCATCACTGTTACCATGGCAACGGCGCCATCCAGGAGCACTTGAAAGCGTAGTTATCAACAGCCACTCCCCGCTTCTTCTTTCTCACCTCCCAGCAGCCTGGGCCTCACAGTTGTTGAACCCTCAGGGCTGGGTGAATGGCCCAGGGATAGGTCTAGGCTCCCCCAAAAGCGAAGAGTTGAAAGTAGGAACCTGAGGTTCCTGGCCATGTTCATCTTACCTGTCTTCTGCTTGTACATCCTTCTGGAAGGAGCTGAAAAAATCTCTTTCATGATAGGGCAGGGACTAGCAGTAGGCATGAAGCCAGAATTTTGGAGTCACCAAATCCATGGTTTCGACTGGGAGAATAAAATTATGCGGAGGGTACAGCTGCAGGGAGAATAAGACCCAGAATTAAAATGTAGGGGAGGTTAATACTACTGCTAATAACCACCACCGATTATTGAATGCCTACCACCGTGAGTCAGGTTATGTATGAAATACTTTATATACCTTGTTTCCAGATCCTTACTATAATTACCTAGGTAAGTAATTATAGCAATTTTGATTAATAAATTAACTTTGATTTAGTAATACTATTACTATCTGGCATTGATTGAGTGCCAGGCTACTAAGCAGTCATGTTTATTTTCGCTTGGGAAGCACTATGATTATCCCCATTTTACACATGGGAAAACTGAGGCTTAGAGAGGATGGAACTGAGATTTCAATTTGGGTATATCTGATATGATTTCCTCCTTGTTGTTTTGTTATAGCCTAAGGCTCAATCGAGGTTCAAGGTCCATACTCAGTAGATAGAACCTCCAGGTTTGCTTGGCTTACAAGCTTTTCTCCAAGAGCCATGGTTAGTATTTCTTCCCCCAAATGGCTCCTAATTACCCCCATCAGAGTCATCTGGAAAGACTGAGAGAAATGCAGATTCTAGGCTCACCAACATCTATGTCATACATTTTTATTTTTTGGTTTTGGCCTTAGGATTTAGTATTTTAGGCATCTGTCCGGGTTGAATTGTAACATCTGAGAGTTTAGTCATCCAAGCTCCCAGAGAGCAGAAATCATGTCTTCTCTGAGACACGACATGGGGCATGGCCCTCAGGAAGGGCCAGAAAGCATCTATTGGACTCTAATGAGGAATGAATTGGCCACATCCAGCCCTTCAGGTCTCTCCAGGGCCAGGTCCTCCCCTGGCTCCTGAGTCTGTGGTCTCCTCCTCCTCACTCCCTTCTTGCCCCCACACCCTCCGACCCCACGCCCCCATCCATCAGACTCCTGCGACTTTCCCTGCCATGAGTCAAAATTCATTTGTTAGTAGAAACAGTCCCTGAAGCTAGCCCTTAAGGATTCCTACTCTGACTCCCCAGGAAAGCATGTACCCACAGGGTAGACAGGAATGTCAGGGATCTCTTCCTCTGACAAATTAACCACAGACGAGTCTTATTTATTACAGCAAAATGTGCTGTAATCAAACAGTAAGGCACTGGATCTGTGAACAACGCGACATGCATAGGGTGGCATCTGAAGCAGCCATTCAACATAAAGAATTTTCAGCACGCCCTGGTGGAGCAGGGGCTGCACAGAGTTCACATACATCCCAGCGTTCTGGGTTGGTGTCTCAGGTTCGTATCCCAGGACTAGTGATGAACAACTAAGTAAAAACTAAATGAAGTGCTTCTTCCTACTCTCTCTTCCTGACTGGTGGCCTGGCTCTGCTCATCTTCATTCCTGCCTGTACCTTTCCTTTAAAAAAAAAAAGAAAGAAAAGAAAAAAGAATTTTAAACAATATCTAATTAGGGGGAAATGTTCACCAAAAAGTAAGAGAATAAAACCAGGATACAAAACTATGTGCCCTGGGAAGACATTTGTGATACACAGTAGAGAATCCAATCGTCCACCAATATCTGCTCTCCGCCTTTGGCATAGTAAGTAGAACCCCTGCTTAGATGGCATCCTGTTTCCCAGGGACCGTGGGACTGGGTTCTGACGAGTCTAGGGGTACAAGCAGAACTGACGTATGTGAATTCCAGGAAGTGTCCTTTGAGTAGAAGCAGCTCTCTGCTTCTTTCTTGTTGAGCAGCTGTCTTGGGTCACGAGAACACACGCGCTGAGGATGGAGAATCCCAGTGAGAAAGAGTCTGAGTCCCTGACAGTCACGAAGCTGCCATATAGCCTGCTGTTAACCTTTGGATGTCACTAACTAGAGAGCGAAATGAAGATGTGTTAGCCACTGTCACTTTGGGTTTTCTGAAATTTGTAGCAGAAGCAATCCTAATTAATATATGATATACTGTTAAGCAACCAAAAAGTTCAAGTTGAAAATAGTAGGCACCCTCTGCCTATTTAAATATGTATGCTTAAATAGACTTAGTTGGGTACATAGAAAATCCGACAGGAAGTTTAAAACCTAAAATATCAGTTGAGGGTATTTCAGGGTTATGAATCTACAAGGATTTTACATTTTTTTTTGTTTTTTGCTTTTCTGTATTTTCTACAGCAAAATTGTATTACTTTTCAAATAAAATATAATAAAAGGTACAAATGGAATCCATTAGGACTATCAATCATAAAAGAATATGCCTACTCATGACTGCATGGGAGAAAGGACTGAAAAGTGTACTGATATAAATATTAACATTCAAGGGCATGGTAAACTGTTCAAGATGTATTAAGGAGAAAAAGGTTATTAAATAATACGATTTTTTTTTTTTTTGGTCAAAAGAATAAAATAGCACAAGTATATGTTAGAAAAAGGATTGGAAGGAGATAAACCAATACGGTTCCGAAGGTGTCCGACCCGATTCTTATTTTCCTCTATCTCCCTTTTAGTATTTTCTGATTTCCCTCCCACTGCACCTCTATTAATCTCATGTACTTTTAACATGCTTTTATTTAGAGAAAAGTGGTTAGTATAGAAAAGGTTGTCATAAAGAACAATAAAGCACACATTGATTACTGCCCAGAATGAAAATGATCCATAGTCTGTTCTATTTAATTCTTGCTTTTATTTGAAAGAAACCGTTGCTAACAGAGACGTCCCCTTTACGTGGGTCTCACTCTTAGGAACACTGCGGAGAGTAGAGAGACCTCACCCTGTGGCCCAGGGCGGTGCTCTCAGAGGCCAGAGGGCAGGGGAGAAGTGCTCTGGGACTTTGAACTTCCTTCCACCTTCAGCCAAAGGCTTGGTTCTAAATGCCAATTTCCAGGATGGAGGCGGTCTGGGTTTAGGGTGCCAGATTTATCTGGCACTTCCCCGGGGAACATACAGTGGCAGGGGGTGCCCAGAGTAGCGTTTCCCTCCTGAGGTCAGTTGGGGCCCAACTGGTGTTTACCAATGGGCGGGGTCCAAGTCTCCAGGCTCTGAGGCCTTTGCTCTTAGGGGAGCTGGCCCACGTCAGGCCACAAGCAAAGGGTGGTGAAACCACTGTCTCCTGTGAGGCTCAGAGGCCTGGCCGCAGCCTGGGAGGATTCTGGGACATGAGAGCCCCCACATAGGTGGTGAAGTGGTTAGAAGAGGTTAAGGAGACCCAGAAGGAGGAAGGAAATGGAAAGAGGCAGGAGCGCTCACACTTACTAGGTCTTCCAGAGGGTAGTTACTCCCACTATTATTGTACAGATGAGGAAACTGAGACTCAGAGCATTGGTCACTTGCTCAGGGCCTGCTGGCTCCTATCAGTCAGAGATTCAGACAACCCCAGGACTCCTCCCTCCACACTATGTGGTGTCCCCTGGAGTCAGTCTTCATTGCTCAGAGTCTGAAGCAAGGCTTGAGGGTCATTTGGAGGTTGATTTCCAGGAGGTGGTGGGATCTGGAATGTGGTTTTCTGAAGAGTTTGTCCTTACTTGGCATGAGTCCACGAGGACTCAGCTACTGCTGGGAGCTTCCCTCAGAGAGGCTGGTAAAACTCGAATTGATTTTGGAAGTTTTGTGGTGTCCTTTTCTTCTTGACTCTGAAGAGCGAGGGCCGAGGGGCCCACATCGAACTCTCCAGACACTGACTGAGAGAGAGATGAGAGTGGAAACCACCAGCTTCCGATCTCACCTGCCAAAGGCACAGCTTTCACACACCAAGGAGGGGTCAGGGGCTACACACACTTTCACACATGTGTATACATGCACACTTGCCTAGGCATTGGCAGGTGGGCCACCCTTTCCAGGAAATGCCCATCGGGCACATGTCCCACACGTGGGACAGACCTGGAGCTGGAGGTCCAGGCTGTGTCAGGGCTGGACTCTGTCTTACTTCTGTGACAGAAATGCCAGCACCAGCACCCTGTTGGTGCCAGAGCTCTGGACAGAGAGACATGCATAGCTCCTCTTGGGGAGACTGAGCCTTCCATCAGATAGAGTTGGTTGAAACTCAGGCTCTGCTTCTTTCTGACTGGGACCTCACGCAGACTCTTCAATCTCTCTGAGGGTCAAATTCTTTGTAAAACGGGGATGCTGGTGATAATGACACCAGATACATGTCTCTTCTAGTGGTTGGAGGATTACACCCAATTGCACACAGAAAGGGTTCCTGTGTTTTGCACAGAGCCTGGCCCAGAGCAAGTCCCACTGGCGCCTCTACAGCAGGTGGGACACGCAGCCTCCATCCCTCCTCAGACATCGAGTATTCCCCTGCTGGGGACCCTGTCAGCTACATGTCTGAGGGCCAGTCAGAGGAGGAACTGTGGCTGAGTGTGAGAGGCCGGGGAGATGGGGGTCAGTCCTTAGGGAGGGGAGGCCTGAGGGGGACCTCTTGCTGTATGGTGTTCTGCTCTGACTGCCCCACACTGGGCCGATGCTTCATCTCTTCTGCTCCTGCTGTCTGGAGGTCCTCACAGGTCACCAGTTTCTCCGGTGCTGCCCACGCTCTCATAGGTCTTGTTAGCAATAACGACGATGCTGTCTGTCTTTATGACCTCTGACTATGCCCGGCGTTATCCCATTTCACTGCTACGGCAGCCCTGAGAGGCTGTGACATCTACTCCCTCACAGACATGAGGCCCTTGAGGTCCAGAAAGGCTAAGTGACTTGCTGAGGACACACAGGGAGAAGTGGCCCAGCCGGGACTGTTCTGAGGCCGGGAGAATATGGGTGGCAGAAAGGATCCTGACGACAGGAAGTTATTCTGTAGCTCAGACTCACCAGCTGCCAAGGCTCCCAGTCTGAGATCTATGGTCCCCTCTGGTGGCTGTTCAGTTCTGCTCACCTAGCCTGGCACCCCACGGGCACCCTGGGGTTCTGGCTGCAGGATGGAGTTTCTACCCATCCTCATGCTTCAGACTTTCTGAATGTTTGTGTCCCTCTTAGATTCACAAGTTGAGGGTGCACCCCTGTGGCTCAGAGGCTAAGATGCAGGCCATGTAAAGCGCACAGACTCGGATTTGAGACCTGGGGCCAGGGCGGGAGAAAACAGGCGTGCAGGCATGCACTGCGCACACACACACAACACACGCTGCAGCCTAAAGCCCAGGGTGATGCTGTTAGGAGGCATCGTGAGTGGCTCAGGTCATGAGGGTGGAGGTCTACCGAGGGGATCAGTGCCCTTATAAGAGACCCACAGTGCTCTCTGTCTTCCGCCCTGTGGAACAGCCAGAAGTTGCCGGTCTGCAACCTGGCACCAGTACCAACCATAACGGCACCCTGATTGTGGAAGTCTGTCTTCCAGAACTGTGAGGAGTACATTTCTATTGTCTCGAAGGCACTCAGTCTGCGGCATTTTGCTTTAGTAGCTGGAATGGACTAGGATACTCTGGCTTTGTCCACAGCTGGGACAGGAGTTGGGGACCCTGATTGTCTTCACCCAGCATGCTCAGTCAGTGGGACAGGGTCATGTCTCCTGGACGTGCTGAAAGTGCTCAGGGGAATGGAGGAGGCAAACTCATTAACAGCAGCAGGAAGAGTGGGCTGCTCAGGGGGAGCTGGGGCCAGTGGGGCAGCCGTCACCAGAGATGCACCCAAATGGGAGTTGGGAGAAATAGCCAGACTTCTCTCTTTCTCTTGACCCCAGTCTTCCTGCAGGGCCTTTCATTAGGGAAACCTAGCTGAAAGCCAGGTGGCAGGGGAATCCAGGGGGTGTCATTTGTCCTGCAGGATATGGAGCAGAACAGAGAACAGTAAGGAATAGATGTGGCAACAAACAAAACAAAATATATAATCAGGAAAAAGACCTCTCCAAGGTGGCCTCCTGCTCCTGTGGCCATCTCTTACCTGCTGAGGGCTCCTGCTGAGTCCAGTGGGCAGAACTATGCTGATAACCACATTCGCCCCCTATGAAGAGGACCTCTGTTCACCCCTGAATTGGTCCAGTGGACCCTGACCAACAGAACTGACCACCGCCTTGGAACTTGACGGGCAGTGCCTGGTGGCCTTCACCAGCCTTGTCCTTCACTCCAGTGATAGCATTTCTCCCTGGTCCTAGTTCCCTCCCCACCATGAGGGTGGGCTGACCTCATGGGGCTGGAGCCTCACCATGCTTTTCCCATGTGCCTGTCCAAGTTACAAGACCAGAGAAGATGCTGCCATGTGTGGGGTCTTTAGAGATACTTAGATCACGAGGGTGGAGCCCTATGAATGGGATTAATGTGCTGGGTAGGAACCTGAGGTCAGTCCAGCTCTGGGCTTACACTTCAGTTACTTGTCTATAAAATGGGAACAGCAAGGATACCAACCAGGGCTGTTGTGAAGATAAAACAAGCAGAGCACGGAGCACAGTGTGTGGCAGGTCGTGGGAATCCTGTAAGTGGTAATTCCCAAAGGCATGGCCACTGCAGACCCAAGGGGAAGCACTTTTGGTCATTTACCTTGAGACTGAAGTCTGTTGGGGGTTTTCTCTTCTGTGCTTGGGGTAGATCTAGTAACCAATCCAAAATATTCTTGTGCTTAGCATAGTATTACAAAATCTTGCTGGAAAAGACTTCAGACAGAACTCTAGACCCTTGGCGCTGGAAAGGGATTCCTGAAGAAACACACACTGGGGGCAGGAGCCCAGAGATACCTCTCATGAGACTGCACATTGTTAGTGCTATATGGGTCTTCATTCCAAATGCTGAATTGTTCATCAGAGAGAGCCCCAGGCAGAGCCATGGACATCAGAGCGGGGAAGGGACTTGGGGGACATCAGAACGGGGAAGGGACTTGGGGGACATCAGAGCGGGGAAGGGACTTGGGGGACACTTCTGTTGGAAGTGTGCTAGAGTGTCTAGTTCAACACTCTGATTTTATTGGTGAAACTTCATCCTCTATAAGTAGCCAGTGGGTGAGCGTGCGAAACCTTTGCTAGAGATGAGGTCCATTTTAGGTGTTTAGGCTAGAGCAAGGAGAAAGAAAAATACTTAGAGCTTGTCTGTGAGGTAATCACTGCAGGTGTGAGAAGAAACACAGCCCTTGCACATTCATTCCAAACATATTTAGTGTTCCCTAAGGCTCAGCAGGAGTACGATGAAGGATGGAACACTGTGAGGTAAGATGTAACAGAAGACCAACTCAATCTGGCCTAAAGAAAGGACATTTAATGACACACACCCTGGTGATTCAGTGGTTAAGTCCGCTGCCTCTGGCTGATCCAGTCCACATACATCCCAAGGACGGGGAGCAACTAGATGAACAGCTAAATAAAAAGACTGGAGTGTGTTTTCCTCTTCTCTCTTCCTGCCTGCCTGCTTGCCTTCATCTCTGCCTGCCCCTTGCCTTAAAATTAGAAAAAAGACATTCAATGGCTCGCATCACTGAAAGTCCAGAGGCAAGGCAGGCAGTGTAGACTGAACTGCACAGTCCTCCTGACCACTGCCCCCCTTCCCCACCCTGCTGCCATTTCTCCAATTCATATATCGAAGTCTTAGGCCACAACGTGACTGTTTGGAGGAGGTTCTTTAACGAGGTGTTTAAAGTCGAGTGACGTCATAAGCGGGCAGCCCTAGTCCAAGGGGAGTGGCTTCCCTAGAAAAAGTAGAAGAGACACCAGAGTGTGCTCTCTCCCCTCAGGGCACACACAGGGAAGAGGCAGGTGTGGACAGGGAGAAGGGGGCTGTCTGCAAGCCAGGAAGAGAGACCTCACTGAAACCAAACCTGATGGCAGCTTGCTCTTGGACTTCCAGATTCTAGATCTTTGAGGACATGCATTTCTGTTAAGCCACACCATTTGTGGCATCTTGTTGAGGCAGCCTGAGCAGACGGAGACAGGGGCCTTTGAGGCTGTTCAATCCGAAACCTTGACTACACTTCCCTGTGATGCTCTCAGTGCTCCTTTGCAGCCCGTTTTAGGCCATCAGGCCTGACAGCATCTCGGGGAAGACAGAGGCTGCTCTGAGGCCCTCTCCTAAAATCTGAAGAGCTCTTTCCTAGAAACTCCTCTCAACCCTTTCCTTATATTGCACAAACCTTAACTTGGTCACATGCTCTGTCTTGAACTTTGAGGCTGGCACAGTATATTTTGTAGAGTATGGAAAATGTGACTGTAACAAAGGGACTCCAAATACAAAAATGTAAGCAAAACAGAAATGTATGCCTTTTTCATATCAGAGTTCAGAAAAAAGCAGCCCAAGATGGACAGGAGGGCTCATCATCCTCCAAATGTGCTTCCCGCTTTACTATCTCCCCCAGGAGAGGGATCATCATCCCCCAGGAAACTGCATGCAAATTCCTTCGGAGGGTACAGCTTAGGTACTAAAAGGCCTCAGCAAGCTGCAAGGGAGATTGGGAAATGTAGTCCTTATGAGGCAGCCATCTGCTTGGCCCCATTTCAGGACATGCATTGTTAAAGAAAGGGAGAGTGGATATTAGAGAACTAGAAAGTTTCTACCTTTCACTGGCTAGTTTTGACCCAGGTTCCTAAACCAATTCTTGGGAAGAGTAGTGGGTCCACCCCTGGAGCTGGGTAAGAGGCCGGCTTCCTTGAAGACACCTGGGCTTACTTAAGCCTCTGTATTCAGGATCTGTCCTACTGCTTAGCTTTTCTCTAAATAAGATACTGTGCCTTGCTTTAAGAAGCAGGATTGGGGATCATGGGTGTTGTCCACTTACATTAAATACCTTTGAGACTTTTGGACTCTGGGGGAAGGGACAGATTTAAAGAGATAACTCTGGGTCAACGTGACAAATGGTAAACTTGCAGCAATTTATAAATCCTAATGAAAGCAGAGGGAAGGATTAAGAGGATTGTAAGCAGGGATAGAAGAGTACAATGAGTTCATTTTGTTTGGGTCTTAAAGGATATGTGGGAATCCCCTCTGTGAATGATTCTGATTGGGGAAGAGCATTTCAGATAAAGAGAACAGGATACTCACCGTGAAGGCCCAGGGGTGTGACTAGTGGTCTGGGGTGGCGGGAGAGTAGCAGACTGGACAGTATGTTGGGACCGGTTGATGAAGGGCAAAGGGTACATGGAAGCTAGGGGAAGGCAGCAGCCTGTGTGACAGGCCTCTGGAGGCTATGGAGGGACTTTAAGCCAGCAGAAACATGGTCAGATCTATGTCTTTCTCTGAGGTAGAGACTGGAGGGTGACTTGTTTGGAAGCTATTTCACAAATTCGGCTGAGTAATGAAGTCAGCCTGTACAGGGGCTGTGGTGGGGAGAGTGGAGACAGAGAGATAGTCTGCAAGAGGTTTTGGTGGTAAAATTGACAGAACTTGGTTTCTGGGAGATGAAGGGGGGCTGAGCAAGGACAAGGGGGGTGGTTAATATGGTTAAATATGATCCTCAGTTTAAATGCTTGTGCTAGAAACCTAGAGAAGAAACACAGGAAAAGCAAGTTTTGGGGGTAAGAGGAGAACATGACTCCCCATCATCCTAAACCTGGTCTATGACAGAATTTGTGTGGTTCCTTGAATGTATGACATTCTCTCCTAACTCAGAGCTTCTGAACATTGTCTCCCCTCCACAAATACTTTTTCACTCTCATTTCCCCAACTGAGTCTTTGTTTCCTCCATGACCCATTAATGACCCCCTGACCTAGATGAGAACCGCTTCTATCTTCTCATAGCACCCCTGTGTTTTCTTTACACACCTCTCAGTCAGGGACGTCTGCCTGCCCCCATGCAACCCTTTACGTCTGTAAGGGCGCAGCCATGTCTGTGTGGTTTGCTGCATCTCCAACACCTCCTATAGCACCTGACACACACTGTGAACACTCCCGCAGGGTTTGAGGCCATCAGCGGCTGTGACTACAGATAGGAATTGGCCGCCAGCTTTTATCAAGGGTCATTCAGCTGGGATGCAAGGCAATGAAACCACCGTGGGGAAGGGTGATGTGACCCGTTTATAATGAGAGAATGAGTGGTTCTCAACTAGGGGCAATTTTGCCTCTCAAGGACATTTGGTACATCTGGAGACATTTTTGAGTCATACTCTGTTGATCCTGTGTGTGTATGTGTGTGCGTGCTTCTGGCCTCTAAAGGACAGAGGCCAGGAATATTGTCAGACATTCTACAACACACAAGATGCCCGCCCCTCCACCCCACCAAGAACTATCTGGCTCAACACGCCAATAGCGCCAAAGTTGAGAAACTTTGCTCTCGAGATGGGGAAGTCAACCGGCTGGCTAAGCTCCCATTTGTTCTACTGAGTACTACCATGGCCCAACTGAGTCACAGAAAGAGACGCTTAGTGGTTGTCACAAGAAATATGGACTTGTGATGGACAGCCAGGAACCGCCTTGGACGGGGCTGCAGTCAAAGGCCCCGGCACTTGGGGCAGTTTCCCCTTAACTGAACTCCCGGCCCTACGCCCAGCAGGCCCAGCCTGGCACTTGCCTCTCTCTGACTCACGCCATTGGTTTCTCTCACTCTTTGGTAGAAGCAACCACCACACACTCTTCCCACCCCATCTGCCTTGCTGATTATTTTCAGCTTGGCTTGCAGAGGTCCAACGCTGCAATTACACCCCAACCTCAATGGCTCCTTCTGAAAATAACATTTGGGTCGAAGAAAACCTCAGTCTGGTGGGCTGGATTTTATACTAAACAGTTAAAGAGTGGGTGTGGGCATGGGGGTGGGGGAGGACAGGGAGTGACATAATGGTACAATTAAGAGAAGAATCTGGAAGAAAGGGAAGTCAAAGGAAGTGAAGAGAGGGAAGGAGTGGTGGTGGTAAGGGCTGTTGCCGAATGAAAATATGTCTACTGGACAGGGGTCAGCCATCTTTTAGAAGTCTTATGCCAAGTCTTCATTTATGCCTCTAATTGAAGGTTTTGATGGCTGAAATAACCCACCCCCATCCCCAGTCATTGAGGCTTGGGAAATTCATGTTTGCCTGGGGCCAGAAGAATTAGTCTATGGGCATACCAATCTTTATCTGGGCTAGTGACCAGATTTTCCAACCCCAAAATAGGAGCCACATGGTTTGACATAAGATTTTTGTTCTCTTTCCAGGTGAGAATAGTAGTCTGGGAAATGTAGTTTCAATGCTAATAGGTGGCCTTTCTAAGTAGTTTCAAGTAGAGAGGGTATTCAAAACAGAGATTTTCATGGACATCAGAGATTTAAGGGTTACTTTGGTTCAGAGAAGAGATAGAAACACTAGAAGAGAAACCATTGTCTCACCCAGGAAGAGGGAGGTATAGGGGGCGAGGAGAGAAATACTTGGAAGCACTTTTTGGATTCCAAAGGCAGTAAACAGATAAAAAGGCTGTATGAGTGAGATTTGCAACAAGAGGAAAAATAGGCAGGAAAGAGCTCCACCCCCTACTTCGACGATCATTTCTGGAGTCAGCCGGACTTGGGTTCAAATTTGGATGGTACTAACCACCTGGGTGATCTACAGCAGTTACTCTCTGAGCCTCCATTTCCTCTTCTGTTCAAAAGGGAAATGTGATCAAACCACCTCCGAGGATGGTTGTGAGAATGAACTGGGATGAAGTTTGCACTCAGTAAGCACTAAATAAATGGGGGTTCCAGAGTGCTGCAGTGGAGAGAGTGCTTGAGAACAGGAGAGAAGCGGGTCTCCTATCCCGAGAGATGTTCTGGAATGCAGTTCCTCACTCTGGTCCATGTATCTGCCTTTTCTGTGCCGGCTGAACTAGTCCTGGGGGAGCCTCTGAGAGTCAGCCCCCAGGCTCCTGTGGGCAATGGTGCCCCTTCTGCTCGCTGTTACAGAATGTGTCCTTGGAAGGAGGCCAGGGCAGCAAGCAGGTTCTTCTGCTTTCTGTGCTGATATGTCCATCATCCAGAGCTGAAAATGCAAGGCCTGTCTCTACACAGTGTCCATTTTAGTCACTTGTCCAGCATACTTCTTTTCTTTTCTTTCTTTATTTAAAGGAAAGGAATGAAAGCAGGAATGAAGGTGACTAGGCAGGCAGGAAGAAAGAGAGAGGGGGAAGACACACCCAGTATTTCATACTGGTTGCTCTCCCACCTGAACCCAGCTTTTTAGGATGCATGCAGAGGGTGCTGGCAGGAGGCTGTGGACTCAAACTCTAAACCTCCAGGGTGCATCATGATTTTTTTTTTTTTTTAAGAGGAAGGAAGTAGGCAGGCAGGCAGGAAGAAAGAGGAGGAAGAAGCCTTTTTATTGAATTAGTTGTTCATTTTTGGTTGTTCCACCCTGGCCTTGGGTCTCGAGCTGGGGTCCTTGGGTTTTACACAGACTGCACTGGCCAGAGCCAAAGATTTAATGCCCGAGCCACCAGGGCACGCCATTCAGCACAATGCCAATGGATGACCACAGGTGCCAGGTGCAGACTTAGGTACTGGAGACAATAGCAGTGAGCAATACACAGATCTTGTGCCCAAAGAGCTTCTGGTCTTGTGAGGGAAACAGGTAATCATGCTACCGTATGAGGACCACAATTCAGGTAAGACCAAAGGCCAAAGGCCAGGAGGATCCAAACCCATCCAGCCTTAGATAGGAAGGCAATGCCTCTCTGAACAAGACTTTGAAACAGAGATAAGAATTGAGTTGGCCTGAGGAAGGATATTCGAAGAAGCTAATATTGTGCCCATTCTGAAAGGGTCAGGTCCTACAGTCAGTAGTGGCAGAACTGGTATTTGAATCTCGGTGACCGGGTTCTCCTGCTTGTGTTCTGTTCTGGGTGCGCCAGTTTCCAGCAGGTCTTCTTTCTGGCCATGACATTTGAACTGAAATTAAAAGAAGGTTTGGATTTGGACAAATCCCAGAGTCCTTTTTGGATAGTTAGCAATGTAGGCTCTGGGACGTAGGCTCTGGAGTGAGGCTGACAGAATGACACCCTGACTGTGATCTTAGGCAGGATAGTTAACCTCTCTGTGCCTCACTTTTCTCCTCTGTAAAATGTAAACAGCCCCTACCTCCTAAGGTGTCTTAAGGATTTAGAATACTTCAAGTACTCTGAACAGTGCCTGGGACACTGGCACTCACTCAACATATGTTAGCTATTATTATTATTACCTCTGGAGTTTTTCTCCAAGTGTAACAAGAAAATTTTAGCTAGCACAGACACTTTTTATTTGAATAGCTATGAATTTATTTTCAAATGTATTAAAATATATGACTAGCTGTGGTTTCCCTAATGTTATTGCTTAGAGCAAGGCGTTGTAGAAAAGGGAATCGATTTAAAGTTAATTTAAAGAATAAGAAGAGTTAATACAATAAAGTAAAAGTCAGTTAAAAATATAATATAGGTGGAATGTGGGAATGAAAAAAATCAAATAGGCAAGTCCTGAATGACTGGAAAAAAAAAAAAAAAAACACTGGAAAATAATCCACGATGCCATTTTTCCTCCTGCTAATCAAATAGAAAGCACATGGGTGTAGAAAGGAGGCAAGGAAGGTACTGACCAAGGCGCTGTCCAAACTTTGCCCCTTTCCCTCTGTAATCACTGTTCTTCCCTTCTTGAGAAAGCGAGCCCTGATGAGCTTTGGAACCCTGAACTTATTGGGGGTGGGGGTGCCCCAGGTCTGGGGAAAGCAGTATGAACCAAAGACTCAGCCCTGAAACTCGAAAGCTAACTCCCCAACTTTGCTCTCCAGTCGCGGTTAGGGCGATTCGGGCCTCTCTGATTTTTTTTGGATCACTGGGTCAATCAGTCAGCCAATGCCTCGGGAGAAGTTTAATTAAGCTCAGAGAGCCAGCTCCAGCTGCCAAAGGTCTCGCTGCCCGCCCGCGCCCCGCCCCGCCCCTGGGCCGCCCCGCCCCCAGCACATCTGGTAAAAAGCTTCTCCCCCGCCGGGCCGCAGCTCGCGCATGCGCTGTCGGCCGGGCGCTCCGTGCCGCGAGGTAGGCTCGGCTCCCAGAACTACGTTGCAAACTGTTGCATCAGACAGCAAGCAGCCGGTTGAGCCGCCAGGGTTTCTAGGAAGATAGGAAGGCTTTGAGATCTCTGTAGTCTCTTGGGAGCGCTGGCTGTCACTCAAGGTGTTTACACATGGGTAATATGCTCCCCTAAAATCTCAAGCTTGTGTTCGTGGGGGAAGAGCCTTAGCCACAGGTGAAATTCGCTGAACCCTCTGCCCCCCACCCACGGGCCGAGGCGGAACCGGTTGAACTGGACTCTGTCTGCTTTATAAATGGCTGGGGCCCTGAAGGAATGAGCTGGGTTTGATTTCTCTTCCCAAGTACAAGAATGCCCCTGAGGAATTTCTCACTCTGTGAAAGTGCAAAACTAATTTCCCCAGACAAGCGCTGTTGCCGGTTCCCAAAAGGGCTTGGAAAGATCCCTGTAGGAATGTTCAGTGGTTTCCAAAATCTCTTCACCCCTGCAGTTGGACACGCAGACACTGACCGCCAGGAACTTCAGGGTGGGTGGACATGTGTCCTTCACAGATAGGCCTTCTTTTGGCATCTCTTAGGCCCTCATGTTTGGACATTTGCACATTAGCCAGACAACGTACAACCATAACCCTTGCAGACACAACACACAGATTCAAAGGCCTGTGATTCAGATAAGAAGTTGTCCTCCAAACTCTCCCTTATTCTCTGGCCTCTGGGGCACTGCCTTCCTGAAGGGGAGTGAAAAATTATGTCATATCTAAAAGGGATGGGACCGTCTCCGGGGTGGGTGTGATAGTCAAGAAAGGTAACTAACAGTACTGATCTGGAATCTACTTTCTAAAGAGGATTTCCAAGTACAGAATCGGAATCCTATGGGTCAATCTTTTTTTTTTTTTAATGGGTGCAGACCAAAATCATTTAGTATTAATGGATTTTCCAAAGGAACAAAAATTGGCAATTTACCATAAGCATTCTCATGTTTAGGGTGTTGATAAAAAATCTATTCCATTTGAAGAATTTTGAAAGCTAAAACAGGCTTAGTATTCTTTCTTCCCCTTATTATTATGAATCACTCCATCCCAAGGTTCAATTACAAAAAACTGACCCCAAAGACTCATATGTCTTACCCAACATATCCCTTTGCCAGACAATCATTATTGTTTCTTTAAGCCAACATTTTCCTTTGAGCAGTGGGGGATTGTGACATTATGGGATTTTTCATTGTAGCAGACGGTTCATAAATACTGCCTAAGCTATTCTGGTCAGCAACAGTGATCTTATGAACTAAAGGAACGACAACTGGAAAAGGATGGGAAGGGGTGTGGGTACACACTGCAGCCAGGGCCCTTTGGGGCCCAACTTCTGAGGACTTATCACACGGGTCAAATAGGTGTCACCAAGGTGATGTCCTAGGGTCAAAGGGTGTGACCTCAGGGAGCTGCAGGGAAGTCAGATGGGTCTGAGCAAGTCTTCACCTGGAGAAGCAGGTCATTTAACACTGGGCCTCTCCAGGCATGGAAGTTGGAGCTGTGTGGTCGGAGCCAGGTCTGAGCCGGAGAAAGTGCGTTCAGAGCTCATGTCTGACTCTCGCTGTATCTCCAGCAGCTACATGTAGTGGGTGTCCCTGCACGTTTGTAGAATGAATGCACTGACAGAATGAGGGAAGGAGCAGAGAGAAAAGGTCAGAGTTCAGAATTTTACAAGAGGCAGCTTGTGTTGTTTTAAGAGGGGGGTCCTTCTAGTCCAAAGACAGAGCCAGAGTCAGGTCTGTAAGTGACAAGTCTCATAAGATCCCTTCTGCCTTGTTTTCCCCTTTTAGAAAAATCCTTTTGGTTGGTGATTCCAGAGTTGAGGAGTCATTCTATTTAACCAAGACCAGTGACATCATCAACAATTGCCTCACCTTGACTGAATTCCCAAAGCACACTTCTGGAAAAACAAGGGGTCTCAGGACGGGTACATAAAGGACATCTAGAGTACAGAAAACTCCCCCAGAAGCCACACTTTAAAAACATAAGCCAAGTGGTGGCCCAGATGGTTAGAGGATGTAGACATACAGTAAAGGTGTGATTTATTTTTCCACATTTATTGGGCATTCACAGATTCTAGACACCATACGGAGCCCAAACTCAGACAAAGCTCCTGTTCTAAGGATTTATGATCTAAATTCCTTGTGGAAAGTCTGTCTTTGAAATGTTTAAGGCACCTCATTTAATCCTCATTTCCACTTCAAGTCATGTACCTCCTTCCTGAGAAACCCACCACATTTGAAGTTTGTAGTTGGCCTTCCTTCTGTTTTTGCTATTTACATGCCAATTTAAAGGGTGGAGAGAGCCACATTAATTTAAAAAAAAAATGCAAATAGTGAAATGAGGTTTGGTTAAAGCAAATACCACAGAGGGAATTCCCCCCCCACAACTCCTACTTTTCAGATTTTCCTAGAACCACCTTTATTTTCTTAGAGCCCAGAATTGAAAATGAATGGGCCCTCTGAAAGCTCTTCCAAGCAAAAGCTGTAAGCCTCATTCCTATTCTCCTATTGTTGCCCCTTTAGGTTTTGTTTTCTTTTTCTTTTTTAGACAACTAAGCCTCAAATAGGGGTTCCAAAAGCTGTTGGAACCCCTGATTCCCACGTGGTATTTTAAAACACTGGGAGCAGGTTTTGATTTGTGTATGCACCGTTTGTAACTTACCTCTTCTGTTCAGTTGTATCAGCTCCTACATTCTGGGTGCTGGGAACATAGCTTTAAAATCAGACTCTCCTGGTGGGTTTCCAGTATAGCGTCTTGGCAGCCTTGTGACCTCACAGGTTAAAGGAGAATAATGATGCATACCTCTGGGGCAGTATGAGGATTAAGGCTCAAGACACAGAAAGTGTTCAGCAGGAAACAAACTTAATATACTGTGGCTATTATGAAAATAGATCCTTTCATCTAGCTGCTCCTTGATTAACCAATCGCCTCCACCTATTTGGAGAAGGAAAGAAAATTAGTTATCTCTTCCCTGTAGATGATGTATCTCCATTTTATACCACTAAAAGGCCCTTAACAAGGGGTGATAAGGCCGAGTTTGACCTGCAAACACCTAGGTCTTTTATTTAACTAGGAAAGAAAGCTTCTCGCTTCGGGGTTCTGAGGCTCAGCTTCTGCAGGGTGAGGCCCTGGCGCCCCAGGTTCGGTCTGGTGATCGTGGGACCCCAGGCGCATGCGGCAGCGCCCTCTGCCGGCAGCGAGGGACAAGCTGCAGGCTCCGCTCGCGCCCCGCCGCTTTGCAGGTGGGACCCGGAATCCCGCCCGCAGCCTCCGCCCCCACTCTCCCTTCAGAGGAACGCGCGGTCGGGTCCCGGACTGGATTCCAGGAGACGCGTCCCAATCTGATGCCTGCGGACTGAGCAGAGATGATGCTCGGAAACATCCGATTCATCTGGGGTTCGGAGGCCGCGGGAACCCACCCAAACCCGGCAGAGGCGGCTGAGCCTCTTGAGACCCGGGGCCAAAACCTGCTGGGCTGTCGGAGGTGGTTTGGAAGTGGCATCGCCTTTGGCCAAGACCACGGGTTCTGCGGACCGAGCGGAGCCTTGGGTTCGCTTTCTGCCTCATCCATTTTCCGGCTAGGTGACCTTGGGCAAGGTACTTAAATTTCTATGTGCCTTAGTTTCCTCATCTTTAAGATGGTGAGACTGATCCCGACCTGAGTGGGTTGACATGAGTATTACATGGGATCAGACGACCTGGGCTGAAATTCTGGCACTGACATTAGCTAGCTGTGTGCCTGGGGCAAGTTGCTTAACCTTTCTGTGCCCCGGCTTCCTGCAAAATAGGGATAATAACGGTACTTACCTCCGAGGGTTGTCGCCTGCAAAGCGCTTAACACAGTGCCTGGCACCGAGTCGCGCTCAATAAATGGTGGCTATTACGGTGGTTGTCATCGTTCTTAAGAGCGCCGAGCACACGAGCAGAACTCTAGCAGGCTGCTGTTACTGGTCTCTTTCTTGGGTCCGGTTATTTCTTTCTGGGCATTGTTAAAATCTTTTACCAAGCTCTCGCGTCCTTATCAGTAGCCAAAGGACAGCCGGCCTTCCCGAGTTTGGAAAATCGAGGTTCCCCTGGAGGAGGGCCAAGGACGCGGCTGCGGCTGCAGAGTCCGGGACCTCCCGGGTGCACGCCGCGCCACGCCGCCTGCGCTGGTGCCTCCATTAGCGCGCGTCAGAGCCGCAGTGACGTCGCCGGGTCCGCGGGCGGCGGGGAGGCGCGGCCTGGACACGCGCGGATCGTCAGGATGGTGGGGATGGCCGGGCTGGTCCGGCCGCCTCCGGGTGGCTGCGACCCAGCTGCCCGGGTGCCCCGATCTTCCCGGCGGCTTCTCGTGGAGCGGCCGGAAGGCCCTGGCCTGGGTCGGCTCTTCTGTGCTCGCCAGCGCCGAGCGCACTCGAGCTCCGCTGCAGCCTCGCCGGGAGGCAGGAGATGCCAATGTCAACCCCCCAGCGCTCCGGGCCCGCCCAGCCGGGCGCGGGGTTGACCTCCCGGCGGCGGCTCAGGTGGTCCTTCTCGTGTCTCCCCCTACCCCACCGCCCCAACCCGGCCCGTACGGTCCCCCAGTGACCCGCTCAGTTTCTGCTTCCTCTAACCGCCTCCTGGATCAACTCTTTTGCTGTGAGTGATTCATAACCACCTACAGGAGGCGCTTCCCGCCCCCAGCTCTCGGTCTGCAGCCCCCGGCGCGCCCTTCCTGGGGCTAGCGCGACGGGTCCACTTGAATTGCCCTGCACGTGCTTCTTGCTTGCCGAGGTTTAGCTCTGTGTCCATGTCAGTGATGGCACTAACACCCATCACCCGAGACAACTCGCCTACCTTGCTAAATACCTCTGCAGGCGCTCTCCACTTGGTACCAGTTCCAGCCATCTTGGTTTGGGTGCCCCTCCCGCCTTGGCTAGTAATATATTCCATTCAAGGATCTCCTGGTCTGCACCCCTGCCTCCTTCAGTTCCTTGCTTCACAAACTGCTAGAGCAAGCCCTCTCTTACCCATTTCGGGCCGTGCCTGTCTCTGGACCGCAAGCCCTGTCATCTTCATGGCCGCTTTCCTCTGCCATTTTGTATCTAACGTCGTTTGAGCTGGTCCAGGGTCTTGGAACCTCCTGGGACCACACTATTTAAGGTCTTCAGTGGCGTCCTTGCTATTTGGCCCTATAAAGGGGACTTTACACCTCACTCCCCTGCCTCCCCCAAATGGTGTCCTCTTACTCATTCTCCCAAATTCACGATGTGAGTCACCTCTTCAAGAACGCCTTCCCCCTTCTGCTCTCCAGCTGAGTGAAGTGTCTCTGTGCTTCCAAAGCTCTCTCCCTCCGTTGCTATAGCTTCTGTCATATTGGGATAAAGACCTGATCTTTCAAGATAGCCTAGGAGGCCATGCTTGCTTGGTCTCTGTACCATCCCTCAACCCCTATCCCCTGCTCCAGCCCCTTTCTCCTTCAGCTCAGATGGCTCTGGGGTCTCAGTTCCTAGTCTTTATTCACCCTCTCATCCCACAGTCTTTGCATAGCCCCGTTCTTTGATACACCTTTCTACCCTCCCTCACCTAAGTAAGCTTGATTTCTCAGAGAAATTTTCCTGAGCCCTCTCATGATCCTACCCCCAACTCAACCAAATCCTCCTTTGATAGATCAAAGTGCAATTAAAAAAAAAAAGAAGATTGAAAGCATACACAAAACTGTAGAGAATAATATCATTAACACCTGATTATTCTGTATCCCCTCCTGATCTCCTCCCCCCTTTGTCAAAGCTTAGCCCTATTTTCTTCAAAAATGTTTAAGGATTTTTTTTTTTTTTTTCTAAAGGAAAAGTGTAGGCAGGAATGAAGGCTAGCAGAGACAGGCAGGCAGGAAGTCCTGCACTCTAGGCCAAAGGCAGTTGACCAAGCTGCCACCCCACCAGGTACCCTGAGGATTCAAACTGCAGGTCTTGGCGGAGCCCTCTGAACCCATTTCTGTCCCACCCCTAATGTAACCAATCTCCTGAACTTCAGGTTTGTATTTTTACTACAGATATTTGTGCTGATAGATACTTCATAGAATTTTTACCATGTTTGTAAGCTTGAAGAAATGACATACTGAACATGTCATGAAGCATGACTTCAAAATGGACCACAGAGAACGAGTAGTTCTAGATCC
The DNA here is from genome assembly GCA_004363575.1 of Solenodon paradoxus. Taxonomy (NCBI): domain Eukaryota; kingdom Metazoa; phylum Chordata; class Mammalia; order Eulipotyphla; family Solenodontidae; genus Solenodon; species Solenodon paradoxus. The sequence goes on along the minus strand of RJWH01005212.1, from coordinate 44,805 downwards.
TTTATCTTCCCTGCTGACGAGGTTCCTGTTGGTCACCTTCCCCACACTGTACTCACCCTCATTCTGCTGGACATTCAGCTTACTTCACATTTATTTTTGGTCTTTAGAAACAATAGATAAACACAGTTGATTTATACCGGCCCCCTTGTGTGAAAGCGAGCCTTCTGAGTGGACACTGGGTGGGGAATTGCTCAGGTCATGCAAACTGGCAGCTTTACTGGATATAGCAAAACAATGTGGTTGCACCAATTTACACTTCAGTCACATCTGAAAGCGTTTCCATGCTTGGTATCCGCAGCAACACTTGTTAATGTCAGACTTTCACATTTTTGCCAAGCTGATGGGTGTGAAATGGAATTTCAGTGTTTTCATTTGCAATTCCCTGTTTATAACTGAGACTAAGCATAATCATTTGCTTATGGGCCATTTACCTTTCTTCTTTTAAGATTAACAATGCTTCTATTGGGTTCTTTTATTCTGTGTAGAAGTTCCTTGTTTATTCTGGATACTAAGACTTCTCAGGCTGAAGCCCATTGGGTGCTTTTACCCACTCAACTGCATTTTAAAATCTGTGTGATTGTTTTGATGAATGAATGCCTGATTTTCTTACTTGACTTTGAGCTCCATGCAAAGAGAGGATCTGTCTCTACTTGGAATGGTGTGTCTGACACCTACCAGGGACTCAATAAATACTTCTGATCTGAATGGTATTGACATTGTCTTTTTATATGCTTGCCTCCTCAGCCCTCATTCTCAATGACCCCTAATTTCTTAAATCCCTGTGAGAGCAGGAATCTAGTACTATTTTACTCATCTAGGTATCTATCACAGCACCATCTCTCTGGCATTTGCTTAATTAATTTTCTTTTAAACTTCTCCTTTCTTCTCTTTCTCTTCAACCCATCTTCTATCTCTGAGCCCAGTTATGTTATCTATACAGTGAGAACATTTTAGATACCTCAGCTACTTATGAGAGGCACATGATATTAGATATGTGGAGTAGGGAGAGCTGTGCTTTGCACAGACTTAGCACCCAATAAGTGGTGACTTCCATTATTCCCACAACAATCACCTTGGGGACTGAAGATATGTTCTGTTTCATTTTAACAGACAAAGTTCTTTCAGAGAGAGAATAAAAATGAACTTCCTGAAGATCTGGTGAGCAGCTTTTTTTTTCTTCTTTTATTGGCATTTGACCCACTATATAAGGCTCAGTCCCAATACAGTCTCTGAAAGGCATCAAATATCATTCTTCTTCTTTTCTTTTATAAATTCCAGACGGATCAAAGGCATATGAACCATACATAGAATTCAAACCTTTAAGTGGAAACACATAAAGGCTGATTCCACATCTTTGGCCAGAAGTCAGAGAGCAGAAAGGAGGTCTGTCAGTGATGCCGGGGGAGGGATTTAGTGGCCGCAGTCAGGGACAAAAGCAGAGCTCTTACATCTGTTTCCTACATCTGCCATTGATTGTGTGACCTTTGATCTATTTATAAAATGAAGATAATAATTCTTGCTTTTTCTGGAGATTGAACTTCATTAATTACTCATTTTTAAAGGCTTGCAGATCCTCCACATGAAAGGCTGTTTGGCTTTATTTAAAGAGAACTCCCAGGAGGTAAATGTCCCAACAACATCTGTCCATGTGACACAGGAGTACCGGCTCCATTTTACCAGAAAGTAAGGCCTGCGAAGGTGGATTTGTGGATAGACAGAGGGAAACCCCCTCCCTGGTGGGCCCCAGGCTTGAGGGAAGGAGAAATCTCAGGGCAGCCTTATTTGATCAAGAGGTAACAGTACTCGGAGGCCTGTCCTCTAGGGTTTCATCCCCACACGAGGAAAGCAGGTGGCCACACTGGGCCCACTGCAACTGAACCCACCAGAGAGAACAATTAGCGACACAGTGACCGCTGGGAGGGAGGGGCCTGTCCACAGAAGGCCCAAAAGGAACTTTGCTGAGAGTTGAAACAGGAGAAGGTGGGCTGAACTAGAAAGCAACCGGGCAGGGCCCCTCTGGAGGCTGACTCCAAATCAGAGATGTGGGAAGGGCCTAAAGCCACGCCACTGAGACCCCATCCCCGTGTGACTGTTCCATGTGGTAGCCTCCCAGGCTTGGAGGCTTGTTGGATGCAGCAACGATAACTTGCCTTGACTGAGAGAGCCCTGGAGCCAGTGGATGAGGCTTTAAACCCAATTGCAAAAGGAACCAGCTGGCAGTTTGTTCACTAAAACTCTCTGAGCCTAGCACCTCGCATGGCCGTCGTCGTGGTTGTTAGGAAGATTACATGAGTAAAGGCAGGTGCTCACGGAAAGGGTTAAATCACTGCTCATTCAAAAGATTAAAGCACTGAAAACTAATTTAAGGCTGAGCATAGCTGACTCCCTGCACTTAATATTTTTCCATTTCCTTTATTCTTGAAGCAATACTTTACCTTATTTTAAAAACCAAACCAAACCAAAAATCCTGCCCCCCACGCCCCGCACCGGTATAGAAGAGGATAAAGTGAAAAATAAATGTTTTGTGGAACCTCTTGTCACACATTTCTCCTCCCCTGATGACAATACATATGACTAGGTTCTGATAGATTGTTCCGGAATATCCTATGTACGTATAACATCTATGTGGATTTTAAACTATGCCTCTTTTTAACACAAATAGTACGGTACGCACACTCTGCTTGTATTATGTGTGTTTTTCATTAAACAGTGTATATTGCCATCCATTCCCTATCAGCCTATTCAGAGGAGCCTTATTCTTTGAAAGACTCATATTGCACTGTGCTTCTTTGGCCAGTCCTCTGCAGAGACATTTAGGTTTGTATTTGTTTTCTATGACTGTGGTAATAAATTACTACACACTTAGCGGTTTAAACAACACAAATCTTTTATCTTACAGTTCGGTAGTTCAGAAGTCCAAAACGGATCTTGCTCGACTAAATCAAGGTGTTGACAGAACAGTGCTCCCTTCTGGAAACTCCAGGGAGACTGCTCTCCCCTTTCAAAGGTTTAGGAACCCCCTGCATTCCTTGGCTTCCATCCCTTCTCTCCACCTCCAACACAGGCAGCAGCAGGTGGAGGTTTCCTCTAATCATGCATTTCAGTTCCCCTTTTATACTTCCCTCTTTTACTTTTAAGGACCCTTGTAATTATATGGAGCTGTCCTGGATAATCCAGGATCATCTCCCTATTTTAAAGTCAGCTGTTTAGTAATCTTAATTCCATCGGCAACTGCAGGTTCTGGGGATTAGGACATGGGTATTTTTCGGGGTCCATTATTCTGCCTGCCACAAGGTTATATCCTGTCTTTTGCTCTTACAAACAGAACTGATGGATGTCCTTCTATAAATGTCATTTCCTACCTGTGAGTATATGTGTCAGATAAAGTCTGAGAAGTGGACTGTCTGTATAAAAGGGCATATATTTAAAACATCTTGAAAGATGGTGTCCAAATTTCATTGCAGATGCGCCCTGGTGGCTCAGACGTTAAGCCTGCAACTGGGGCACAGACTGTGTAAAGCCCAAGGACCTGGGGTCAACGAGGGGCAGGGGAACAACCAAAATGAATAAATAGATAGATAGATAGATAGATAAATACTTCTTCCTCCTCTCCATCCCTCCTTCCTCTTAAAAAAAAATCACTCCAAAGGGATGATACCAATTCACACTCCTACCATCATTAAAAAAAATTATATATGAATATGTTTATGTTTTTAGATTTATAGAAACATTGATTAGAAATTACAGTTTCTACAGACTTCTTTCCACTCCATTGTTCCCCTATTTTTACATCTCATATTAATGTGGTACATGGATAACAACTGAAGAGCCAATGTCGGTGCATTGTGATTAGGGTTCACACGTGGTTTTGTACAGCCTATGGGTTTTGACAAATGTGTGATGACTCATGTCTGCCATTATGGTATTATATTCAGTAGTTTAAACTGCCTTGACAGTCCTCTGTGCTGCACCTGTTTATCCCTTCCTCGCCACTTGCCCCAAGTCAGTAGCAAATGATATTGTTACTGTCCCCATAGCTTTGTCTTTTCAGGAATGTCATACAGTTGGAATCATTTGGTATGTAGCTCTTTCAGATTGGTTTATGTCCCTTGCGATAAGCATTTAAGATCCCTTCATGTCTTTTTGTGGATTGAGCGCTCATTTCTTTTTATCACTAAATAATATTCCATTGTCTGGCTGTACCACCACAGTTCGCTCGTCCATTCATCTATCGAAGGGTGTCTTGGGGGCGTCCACGAGTTGCAGGTATGAATAGAGCAGCTCTGAACATCTGTGTGCAGGTTTACGTGTGGACAGACGCTTTCCACTGGGCCATGCAGCATGTTAGCAAAGTTTTTCATCTTGGCTAATCTGATAGATGAAAGATGGTATCCAGTTTCTGTTCTAATGCATATCAAGTTAATTAAGAATGAGATTTGACATCGTTTCATATTTCTACTTTTATTTCTGGAAATGATCTGTTCATATTTGGTTTTTCTATTGACTTGCTTCTGCTTAGGAATATATACATTTTTTTTTAATATAACAAGGAAATCAGGAGCTTGCATTATATATTTACATATTTATTTGTCTTTTGATTTCGCCATGTAGAAATTTAAAGCATTGATAAGTCAAATATATACCTTTTTTTTCCCCTTTGGGTTCTTTGGGTCTCACGTCTTGCTTTTCCCACTGTGAGATTTAAAACATATCCCCTAGTTAATTATTCTGTTTTTCTGGTTTTACTTTTTACATTTAAGTCTTTGACATGCTTGGATATATGGATATATTTAGGTGTCAGGATTAAGGTGAGGTTCCAAGTGTGGCCTCCCCTTACTGCAAACCATTCAGGGGATGTTGTTCCAGTATCATTTTCAGAATAACTCATCTTTCCTCTTCTTGGAAAAGCCTTCTTGACTGTATATGAAATTCTAGTGGGTAATTGTATCTATTCTGGTCCTTTGAGCTATTTTTGCTTACCAAAATTTTACATTTTTTAAAAAATATCAGCTTTATTCAGATGTAATTCACATACGATAAAATTCACTCCTTTAAGTATACACTTCATTGTTTTTTAGTATATTCAGAGAATTGTGTAACCATTCCTCTTTTTTTTTTTTTTTTTTTTTAAGGAAAGGTGCAGATAGGCATGGAGGTGAGCAGGCAGACAGGTAGGAAGAGAGAGGAGGAAGAAGCACTTTATTTTATTTAGTTTCATCTTTGTTTTCCCCCGGCTCCAGATCTCGAACCTGGGTTCCTGGGATGTATGTGGACTGCAGTGAACCAAACCACTGCTCCACCAGGGCGCGCCCATGTAACCATTCTTGATATCTCATTCCACAACATTTTCATAACTCGCCAAAGACATGCTGTATGCAATAGCAATCACTTTCTGACAATCATGAATCTGTTTTTGGTTTCAATGGATTTGCCTATTCTGACATTTTATAGAAATAGAATGATACAATATGTACTCTTTTGTGACTGACTCCTTTCAGGTAGGATGTTTTCAAGGTTCATCCATGTCGTAGCATGTATCAGTACCTCATTCCTTTTTACTGCTGTATAATATTCCACTGTGTGTAATAGTCCATGGGTAATGGCGTGGACTACTCCAGGGACTGTATATACTATGGACTTGACCATGAATAACTCATGAATTGATGGCCATTTGTATTATTTCCACATTTGGGCTCTGATGAGCCTATGGATGGAATTGCCGGGTCATATGAGAACTGTTTTTAACATTTTGAAGAACTGCCAGATTCTTTTCCAAAGTGGCCACACCACTTTTCACTCTTAGCCACAGTGTATGAAGGAGGGTTCCAGTTTCTCTACAGCCTCAGCAACACTAGTTAATATTGTCTTTTTGATTAGCGCCATCTTTGTGGGTGTGAAGCGGTATCTCATTGTGGTTTTGATTTGCATTTCTATAATTACTAATGATGTGGGGCATCTTTACCTATAATTATTGACCATTTGTATATCTTGTTTAAATAGATCTATTATAAATCTATTCAAACTCTTTGCCTATTTCTGAATTGGGTTGTCTTTTTACTATTGAATTGTAATAGTTGTTAGTCTCTAGTCCCTTATCAGATATATGATTTGCAAATATATTCTCCCATTCAGTGATTTGTATTTTCACTTTTTAATTTTTAATTATTTATGTATTTATTTTTTAAAGGAAAGCTGCAGACAGGAAAGAAGAAAGCAGGCAAAGAGGCAGGGCGAGGACGAACATTTTTCATTTTTTTCAATTTTTAGTTGTATCCCTTTGTTGTTCTCACCCACCTATGCCCCAGGACACAAACGAGGGTCCCTGGGATGTATGTAGACAGTGCTCAGCCGGAGGCAGCAGACCTAACTTCTACTTCACCGGAATATGCCTATTTTTACTTTTTTAATGGTGACCTTTGAGACTCAAAAGTTTTGCATTTTGATGCAGTCCAAAGTATCCATTTTTCTCTTTTGTGGCTTGTGGTTTTGGTGCCATTATGTTTTTGTCTTTTAATTTTTTCCAAAGTGATTTTCTCTTTCATTTTGTGATAAACATTTTATTTTAAAATAATAAGAGATTTGTGTAAAAGTTGCAAAAATAATAGAGAGCTTTCCTTTGGATACATCTTGTACTATGTTCATATATTCACAGCTATGATATCAAAATTAAGAAATTGTGCTTAGGACTCTTCTCTTAAAGAAACTGAAGACGCTGTTCTGATTTGACCAGTTTTCCATGAATGTTATTTTCTGTTCCAGTCTCCAGTTCAGGAGATCATCACAATGCATTATGCATCAGGTTTCCTTACTCCTCTCCAATCTGTGGCAGTTTCTCACTCTTTTGTGGGATTTCATGATTTGACACTTTTGAAGAATACAGTTCGGGTATTTTGAGAGTTTCTGGAATTTGGTTTCTCTGAGTTTCCTTATGATTAGACAAGAGTGATGACTTGGGGAAGGAGACGCACACCCTATTGCATGCTGTCTGTGGACATGCTCTCTACATACATTAGCATCGATTAGTGCAGCGTCTGCAGTTTTTTCCACCGTAAAGTCACTGTGTTCTTTCAATACATTATTATTTGCAAGCAAGTCACTGAGTACAACCCATCATCAGAATGAAGAGAATTGGACTTTCTTCTAGGTGATATAGTAGTTGCATTTATTTGTAATTGGTCAAGGAAGGTTTGTCTCCTTTTCTCCATTTGTTTATTTCTCCAGGCATGTCTTTGTGTAGTAGGGGCTCATGGATAGACTGATGTTTTTCTCTAGGCCATATCTAGTTTGTTTGTTTATTCAGCAGCGAAAGACTTTCCTTGTTACCTCTTTGACCACTTTCACCCGTTTCTGCCATGCCCCATCCTCCCTCCTTCACCTCCATCAGGCACCAATCATTTCTCTGCATCCATGAACTTTTTTCATTCCACATAAGCGAGATCATTCAGTATTTGTCTCTGTCTGTCTGACTTACTTCACTTAGCTTAATGCTGTCAACGTTCATCCATGGTGTTACCGTTGGCAAGATTTTATTTTTTTTATGGATGGATTTTATATATTTATATATGACATATGTATATACATATATAATATCACAATTTTTTATCCATTCAACCATTGATGGATACTTCTATTGTTTCCATAGCTTATCTATTATAAATAATGCTATTACAAACATGGGGTGCATCTATCTTTCAATCAATGTTTTTGTATTCTTTGAATAAATACCCCAAGGTGGAATTGCCAGATCATGAGACAGTTCTATTTTTAATTTTTTGAGGACACTCCATACTGTTTTCCATAGTGGCTGCACCAATTTGCATTCCCATCAGCAGGGCAAAGTTCTCCTTTCCCTACATCTCCGCCTACACTTGTTATTTCTTGTCTTTTTTATCACAGTCATTCTAACGGGTGCGAGGTGCTCTCTTCCTTGTGATTTTGATTTGCATTTCCCTGATAATCAGTGATGTTGAGCATCTTTTCATGAAACTATTGGCCATCTGTATAACTTCCTTGGAAAAAATGTCTATTTAGATCTGCTCATTTTTTAAACTGAATTTTTTGCCATTGTTTTTACTCGAGTTGTATATTTTGTATATTATCTGCTTATCAGATATATATTTTCTCCCATTAAGTATGTTGTGTTTCATTTGGTTGATGGCTTCTAGAATATGTTTTCATGTCCAGTCAGTAATCTAGCCTCACTTTATTTGGTGTCTTTATTTTTCCCCAGATTTTTTTTCCAGGTTACTCTTGCTTGCTTATTTTTCTATGTGAACTTTAGAATCAGTCCATGTTGTTCCAAAAGCAATTCTTTTCATAGGTTTTTAAAACTGGAACCAATATAAATATAATAGTCTTTATAATAGTACATCTTTCTATTCAGAAATAGGATGTGTGTGTGTGTGTTATGAGTGCATGTGTATAGGTCCAGCACATTTGTAATAGTTGTGTTATGTGTAGTTCAGATGAATGCAGCTCTTTTCTTATATTTTCTAATTGCTGACTGCATATAAGAAAGCTACTCAGTTTTCTATAGTAAATAGGTCATCTAACCAGTCATCTTATTGTATTGATAATTGCTGAGTTATCTTGAGGTTTCTAGGTTTACAGTCTCATCATCTAAAAACAATGATAATTTTGCTTTCTGCCTTCCCATTTTTCATATTTCTTGTTTCTTCCTGTTGAATAATTGTAGAGGATAGTTCTTCCAGGACAATGTTAAATAATGATGGCATTAATGAAAATCTTTATTTTGCTCCCGACTCTATGGAAACTGCTTCCAGTGTTTACATACTTTGCAGAGAGGCAAGCTTCCAGTGTTTCTTTCTGAGTTTTTCTTTTATTGTGTTCTCTTTGTCAGGTTTCATACAGTATTCTGCTGGCTTCATAAAAGGAACTTGGAAGTTCTCCTGCTTTCTCTTTGCTTTGGAACAATTTAAATAGCAGGTAGAATTCACCCATGAAACCATCTGGACTTGACACTTTTGGGGGGGTATAGCTCTTTGAAAACATTCTCAATTTATTCTACAGTATTTAGAATGTTCTGGGTTGTTAATTTTTTTTTTTTTTAATGTATTTAAAGACACTCTTCTGGAATTAGCTGTAGTGTGCTTTATTTCCCTGAAAAATCATCCACTCTACCCAGGGTTTTAAACATCTTTGCCTAGGTTGGTCAAGGTCAAGTTCAATGCTTATGATTCTATTAATTAGCTCAGTGTCCATGATGACTTCTCAACTCTCATTTCTTATTTCATATACATAAATAATATTTCATATTATATATATGTATATATTTAAGAGCAAGGAAGGAAGGGAAGAAGGGAGGGAGGGAGGGAGAGAGGAAGAGAAACATATTTATTATTTATTGTTCATTTTTGTTTTCTTCACCCCGGTCCTGGGTCTCAAACCCCGGTCCTCGGGTTGTATGTGGTTCACACACCAGCCTCTCAGCTGCCGGAGCCACATGAGCGTGCCCTCGTCTTGTATATTTGACCTTGAAAAAGTTAGCGGGAGGTCATCTGCTGGAGGACTGCCTGTTCATAATGGCAGCCTGAGGCTGAGGGTTCCTGACCCTGGAATCCCCCAAAGGCCAGCCTGTTGGCTTTTGTTGGTGATGCCATTCTTGCCTGTATTTGGCTTTAACTGTGACCCCCTGGGTGTCTGCCAGATGCCAACAGTAAGACTAAGCTCTTTCCTTTCACTTTCTCATTTAAATCACACAATTTCACAAGATAGGTAGTATTTACCGCATGATTCCCATTTTACCAAAGAGGATCAGTTGAAATAACTGGCCCAAGTCCCAGCGTGGGCATTGTGGCTTAGTGACCCCTTCTCTGCAAGGGCCTCCTGCCGCCCACCCGCTCTGCCCTTGCCCTGTGCCACCCCGTGCTGCCAACAGCGCAGACCTGGCCACCGTCGGTGGACTGCTGACTCAGACCCACGTTTTCTGAATTTCTGAGGTGCGTCAAAGTTCGAATGCCCCTCCATCTCTTAGGTAATTTTTGAAGGCTTGCCTTCTGTCAGTCACCGTGCTAGGATCTGGGAAAACATCTTCCAGATACAGCCATTTATAATCCTAGTGACAAAAGACTTGTGCTACCAGCTACACCAAGAATCTCATTTAAATAGCAGGACAACCCACCCCCCACCCAAACCAAACATGCTTCAATGGGCAAGTTACTCACGTCATGTGGTCCCAACTTTCCTTCTTTCTCAGCAGTTCTTTCTTATGCCATTCATTAACTCAGCCACCATGTTCTGAGCATATTTTCTGGGCCAGTCATAGTGTCCTGGGAGGTGGCAGTGCCTGGCTCAGCAGGGTGCCCACAGGGAACAGAGACTTTCCTGGTAAGCAGCGTTTTGATAAAGGTAGAGAGTCAGAGAGGGCTCTTCCAGCCTTAAATTCTGTCCTCCGGGACTGGGAAGAGGCCACATAGACTTATCATCACTTTCAGAGTTGAAACTGGGACTTAGAGTATCATCAGGCATGGCGGGGAGGGACTGTGGTTGGTTTGTTCAGGCAGGTGCTGGAATGGGTGGGAGAAGAGTGGTGGAGGGGTTCAGGGATTGGGGTGATAAACTGGGACGATGCCAGTTCAAAAACTGGGATGTCTGGTAATTCTAGTGGCTGAAACTGAGACAGCATTGCGTACTGGCAGGGATATTGGGACAACATTCCTAAACTGAACTGGGGCAATCTGGGTCAAACCAGCATTTAAGGTAACCCTACAGGGAGGACAGGTGTATTTGGGGGACCACATGATATCGGCATTCATGTACAGGCTGTGGATCAGACCGTCTTGGCCTGTGACTTTCTAGCTGTGTGTCCTTGGGCCGGTGACTCAACCACGCTGAGCTTCAGAGGAGTCTGTTGGTAAAATGAGCATGACAACTGCCCCTATCTCATAGGATTGTTGTGAGAATTGATTGAAATCGATGTGCAAAATGCTCAGTACATAGAAAACAACTAATGATGGCAGTCTTCCTTCCTTCCTCCTTCCCTTCTCCCCCTTCTGTCCTCTACTCTTCCCCAGTTTACTTGCTATGAGAAGCAAAACTTCCTTGCTGCAGGAACCCCCTGTCCAAACCTTCCCACTTTCATTTGGAGGTTGGCACACAGACAGAATAACTTGGCTGGTCTTTGCAGAGGCTCCCACCCATACTGGAAATTTCTGATGTCTGTCTGCCAAGACTGCCCAGCAGCCAAAGGGGGTCAAGTAAGACATTTTCCTCCATGAGGCAGGACAGACACAGAGCCCTAAGGCCTAGGAAAAAGTCTGAGATCTGAAAAGAGTTATTGGCTCCAAAATATGAAAAGGAAACTGTGAAATCAAGACGTGTGTAATTAAAAATCCATAAAATACAATATTGCGTTAACTTCATTCATGGCTAAAATGTAGTGTCTCTTTATATTTGAAAATAATTTGTAAGGTTGGGTTTTTCTCACTTTGCAAGAGTTCCCAAATAGGCACCATAGTCACTGAGAAATTATAGCCCGTTGTAAATTAAAGGCGTATGTTTAGCCAAATTCAACAGCAAATGTATAAAAAGCCCTTTCAACAATTTTACAGTTACAATGGTTAATATGGAATATTTTAAGTGTTTATACAATATAAGTCCTCTCTAGGGCCTAAGAAAGTCTTTAAAAAGCCTGTGTTGTACTTGGGAGACCATTAACCCTCTTTTTGTTTTTCTATTTTTTTCTTCTAGAATAGCTGACTTTTCTGACCCTTTGTAAAACATCTCATTTTAGAATTTGCAATATTTTTTGAAAAATATTCATAATATAATAAAAATTTCAAGGTATTAAACTATAGATCAGTTTGATCTCAAGTACTTAAAAAATTCATCCATGCCTTAATAAAAAAGACTAGAAAGAGCTAGACTAAAACGTTAACAGACTCTGTAGGTAGAACATGCAGAATTATCTTTTCTTTTTTTATAGTTTTCAGGCTTCCCAAGTTTTCTACAATGAAAATGCATTACAATCAGAAAAACAATTTTTGGTAGTTTTACTTTTTTTCTTACTACAAAAGTAATTTATGTTCATTCTAGAAAAATCACAAAATACATATAAGCATAAGGGAGGAAAAGAAACATGCAAATTCCACCCACCCAGAGACAACCACTGGGTCCTTCCAGACCTTTCTTATGCATATATAAACATTTATATTTTTATCACAAACGGGATCAGTCTGTACATAGGACTGTTTTGAAACCTGCTTCTTTTCCTCACAATGTATGTTGAGAACATTTTTTTAATGTCAACAGCACATTTCTGCAAGATGAAGATGATTTTTTAATGGCAGCATACCACAATTTGAAGATGAACATTTACTTAACCCTTAATTATTAGACACATATATTGTTTCCCAGTTTTCTCTATTTCAGATAGTACTGTAATGAAAATATTTTAAAGCAACTAAGAGCCCTTTATCTTTCAGGACACTACCCTACAGACTTTTTTTCTGAAGAGGAAGAAGCATTTTATTTTATGTTTGTTTAGTTGTTCACAATGGTTGTTCCCCTGACCTGGGGCTGGAACCCCAGGGTAACTGATCTGTGCTCCTTTGGAGGTAATTGACCTACTGCACCAGGACCCGCCCCTACGGACACTTTTGAATGATGACTGACTCTGAAGATCCCAAGGTATTTCAGTGGGGATTCCTGCTCAGGAAGGTTCCCAGAGCAGCAGGAGACAGCGGTGGGAACCATGAATTCTGCCTGAGGAAGTCAGAAAAGACCTCTGGGAGCGTGATGTTGGGCTGAGAGTTGAAGATGGAATAGTGTGTTTGAGAGTCGTATATAGATGTTCTCGTTTGACTCAGCGCCACGAAGGAACTGCTATTATTTCTATTTTACAGACAAAGAAATTGAGGTTACAAAGTGCTTTTCTTGCTGGAGATATATCCAGGGTTTGGACTCAAATCTCACTTAATCTAAAGTCCGAGTTTTTCTCCCTCTCTTACCCTGATGACATCAGAGGTAGTTCTGTGCTCCCAGAGAAGATAAGAAAAGGTCTAGACCCTTTACTTTTCGTCTAATTGTTTCTTGGTAGCAAACACTGCCAGGCCTTTGAAAGCCTGTGCTAAACCTGCCATGAAGATCAGACTCTCTGGGTGCCTCCCTGTGGGTGAGTGGCTAAGACACAGGCCGTGTAAAATCCAAGGACCTAGGTTCAAGACCTGTGGCTTGGGGAAGCAGAAAAGGGAAAAAAAGCAAAAACAAAAACAAAAAAGAATTCACGGGTCTCTTTCTGACAGAGCTTGAAAGAGAGAGGGGTTCAGCCAGTTTCCATCTTGAACACAGTCTTTTGCCATCACAAGCCTATACTCTCCGTTTTATTTGTCTTGGTATAAAGACATGGAGTTAGGCTCACGGGGCATGTTTGGGGAATAGTGAGACATTTAGTGGACAGAAAGTGAGGAAGATAGTAGAGGCTGAGGGCTGACAGGTGAGTCTGAGAGGTGGACCTGCCAAGACCTGTTACTGGGGAATGACACGGTCAAATGATTCATTCCTTAGGCAGAGTCAGACAGCTCTGGAAAGGGTAGTTTGGTCTAGAGAGAGATAAGTGTTGGGGAAAACATGATATGGACCAAATAAAAAAAAAAAAAGGAAAAGAATAACGATTTGGTGACCATGTTGATCTATAAGTAAATAGACCTGAAACCTATATAATATTATAAACCAATGCTACTTCAATTTAAAAAATGTTAACATTTTTTTAATTGCCAGATACTCTTCTGAACATTTAAAATATTTTCATTCTCTTCCTCCTTATGCAGGTAGGTGTTATTATTACCTTTGTTTTCCAGATAATAAATCTGAAGCACTGAGACGTTAGGTATCTTATCCAAGTAAGTGGGAAAGTCCAGATTTAGACTGAGCCAGTTTGCTCGTAATCTTTAATCTTACCTAGCTCTTTCGAAGGTGAAAGCAGCACTCCATCAGCTCCATGTGGACAATGGGGCCTGTAAGTCTGTACACTGGTGAGTGTAGAACTCAAGCGCCAAAACAATACACTGGCAATGAATATTATTGCTAATATTTATGATCGTAGCCATATCATATGCAATCGTGAATATATATCAATATGATTATATATAGTACCATGATGCTCAGTGATTCAACCTAGAAGAGATGAATCTGAACTAAAGCAGTGGCATGGGAGTGGAAAGGAAGAAATGTTTCTGAATCCGAATTGCAGGATATGGAGGCAAGATGTGATCTGAGGACTGGAAGGGGAGGAATCTGGGTGGATGACTTGGCTTCCAGGATGGCAGTCAGTAGGATGGTGGCATCATTGCTGAGTCTCAGCCTCTTCTTGTAGAAAAGACAGGTGCTTGGATCATATGAACTTGAGAAATCTGTGGGCCTTTGCCCTGACTCTGTAGAGCTTTTCCCATGAGCATCATATAAAGCTTGTTCTTCTGGTTTTGATAGTAAAACTAACAGGTTTACAAATTTCTCACATGCTAATTAAGAAACTAATTAAAACCCATCAGTTCTAAAAGGCGTATGGTTTATTTAAGGTTGATCCAAGATTGATGTTTGGTTAAACAATGTTTTAATCAATCATAAAATGAATTGGCTCTAAAAAAACTAGTATGGGATTTCAATTCACTGGATATGTTTCACAGGTTTCTCCCCCCGCCCCATTTGAAAGAAATTAAATGAGATAGCTAAGATAAAAATGCCTAGTGCCTCTTGATGATCTAAAATTAGTTTCTTTCTTTTTAAACCCTACAGCAACTCTCTGGCATAGGTATGGTCTTTATCCCCATTTTACAGATGGAGAAACAGGCATCATTAACAGAGAGTAGGGACATAGAAGAGATACAAGAAACAAAAGATTCAGTAAAGATTAGTAGAAAATATAGTATTAGTAGAAAGGAGGGTAAATATTATCTCACACAAGTGATGAAGGTCTCTTCATCTACCAGAGGGCTTGGTTAGGTGGTGTGGGTCAGGGTCTCTCAGGAGGTTACTCTCAAGCTGATGGCCAAGACTGGAGTTTCCAAAGGCTTGACCAAGACTGGAGTTCCATTACCAAGTTTACTCACATGGCTTTTGGCAGGAGACTTCAGTTCTTTGCCCTGTGGATCTTCCCACAGAGATGCTCAGGACGTAAGTTTACCTGAACTGAGTGATCTAAGAGAGAAAAAGAGAGGAGAGATGGGGAGGAGGAAGAAGATGGTGAGAGAAACCAAGATGGAAATCTTCTTAAAACCTAATCTCAGAAGTGACATCCCAACAATTCTGTCACATTCTAGTCATTAGAACTGAGTACTAAGTCAGCTTTCATTCCTAAGAAGGGAACTTCACAAGTGAATGCCAAGAGTCAGGAGTCTTGGGGGGCCACGGTAGAGGCTGCCTACCATGGACAGCTTTCCACTGGCTCACACAGCATCTTGTCATTTTATTCTTGGCAATTCCTCCTCCCCACCCCCACCCCCATAGAAGCACTTTATAAACTTCATAAAGTTGCAGTGTGACCAGTTTGGGACGATTTATAGCTTTTGTAGACAATAGCATTGAAGGAGTGGAAAATGGTTCTAAAGGGAACCAATTACCTTCATTGGCAAGGCAGTGTAAAATGCAACATGTAAAAATGGACTTAATTGGTGAAAAATTAATTAGACAATTAAACTTATTTCTGCCTAAATACATTTAGGTGTTAACTGGTAATCGGACTTGAGGTTTATTTTAAGGTAGATTTATTATCTAGAGTCTGTCCTTTAAGAAATGGTCTCTGTTTAATATGCCATGAACACTCCCCGTCTTGCTGAGAGACGTCTAGTTTATTGTCAAGGTTCTTCTCCAGATGGGACTGATCAGTGTCAGACTGGCCCAGAGGGCACAAAGCCACTTGCTTTGGAAGCCCCATCAAGAGGAAAATCTTTCTACTGCCCGAGGGGCTACTGTGGGATGGGCAAATGATGGAAAAGGTTTAGGATTACAAGTGGAAAATACAGGGACTCCATGCATTTCTGTGCTCTGTGACTTTGAGGCAGTTACTTAAGCTGTCTGGGTTTTGTGTTTTGTATCTGAATAATGTGGTGTGTGCTTGGGTGTCTGAGGTCACTTCACTCATCAAATGTCAAGTATAGTGGTCTCAGGAGGGATATCTTGCAAGGGTTTTCTTTTTTAAATCAGTCTGATGTATTTGCTAGAATTTGTTTCACAGGTATCTTAGGTTCCGGCTAAACATAGTTGAATACATACTTACCTGCATGCTCACTAAAAATTCACGTGGGAGGTAAGGACACAGAGAATGGGCAAAGGGACATCAATGCACAAGAGATGGGATGGGAGGAGCAGAAATTGCAGTTTTAGGGTGGTGAAATGCCCTTCCCAAAGCAATCCAAGCTAGTAAATGGAGTTAGAATCCATCCAATCATGTGTCCAATAACCATGTGTTGAGTTCCCTCTGTGCCAGATACTGTTCCAGGAGCCGCAGGTACAGCAAGAACTGAGCAGAGCCCTGTCCTCATGAACTTGACGTTCCATTGGGGTATACTGACAATAAAACAAATAGATGAAAGTTGGGTTATCATATGTCCTGGCTGACTGAGAATGTCTGAGTTCAGTAATGCTGTCCCTCTATCCTGGTCCTGAGCATGGATGCACACACACACACACACACACACACACACACACACACACACACACACCCCTCCCCCTTCACCGGCCTGTTGATGCACCAGTTGGTCCAAGTTTCAACTCTAAAAATTATGCCTCTATCTAAAATAGGTCAGAGAGTGACAAATTGTAAGGGAAAATAAAATAGGGTGAGGGATAGAAGCTGATGGGGCTGCTGATATAGACAGGGTGGTCAGCGAAGATCTCTAGAGAGAGGACCCTTGCAGACACCAGGGGGAGGAGCATTGCAGGCAAAGGGAAAGAGACTTAAAGCCTATTCCTGATAAGGAATGAGGAACAGCCTGGGGGCTGAAGCAGAATGTATGGGAGGGATGGGAGGCAGTGTTTTGGAGGGGACCCAAAAGAGATGTCATAGAAAGTGATGAAATAGAAAAATATCATTTACAGCAGAGATAACCCAATTCTAGAATTTACTTTCCAAGGATTTTGATTGAAAATCATTACTTTATAGATAATGCACTTAGGGGTAGAGAACACTAGCTCCTCACTGTGCTTTCAAAAAACAAAACAATTAAAAAGTGAAAAGAAGAAACTGTGGGGGAGAAGAGGGAGAAGCCAAGGCTTGCCTTGCCAGATCTCAGAAAGGCCCAGGAATTCCAGGGGCTCACTGAAGGCAGAACGAGGAGAATTAAATAAAAGCTCAAATGCATGAATGTTGACCACTTCGCCCCCTTCCTCCCTCCCCACCTGCAGGCAGAAGATTGGAAGCCGCTTCTCTACAAGAATCAAGCAATCTCCAGTGAAGGCGTCCCCAGGAACAAACCTCCGTTCTCCCAGACACCCCAGACAGTGGTCTCCACCACCTGTCAACCATCACAGGGGCAGAGCTTCCCAGAAGCCATTAGTGCTTCCCTTTCAGTGTGAATGTGCAGCCAAAGATGCCCAGATTTGTGAGAAAAGCCAGCCAATAGGAGAGACCAGAGAGAACAATCAAAATGATTAGGAGAAGAGACAATGCCAGGAGCAAATGAAAAATATAATACTTCTCCTCGGGTGGATGAGAAGATACTCATTCAGGTTTCTGCTCAACTGTCACTCCTTCAGACACTGCCCTTGGCCGTTTAGTATAATAGTCTCTTCCATTACTCCTTTTCCCTTCACTCTGCCTGATTTCAGAAAGAGAAAACAGAGAAATGGAGAAAATTATTAAAATAAGTAAAACTTCTGCCTGGAACTGAAGACTAGGAGTTTCCAGTTTGATGGGGGCCAAACACAATGACGGACAAAAGATCCCACTCAGGTTCATCATTGTGCAATTTCAGAACCTCAAAGATAAAGACCCTCAGAGCTTCCCGAGAGACAATGTAGGCTTGTACAAAGAAGCAGCAATGAGAATAACCTCAGACTGCTCAATAAAAATATCAGAAGCTGGAAGGGAATAGAACGAGGTATCACCATCTTGAGGGAAATGATTCCAACCTATAATTCTGTAGTCAGCTCAATCACCAAGAGCTGAAGGGAAGTGAAGACATTTTTAGACAGGCAGGTTTTTTCTTGGACTAAACCAAGATAGGGGGTGACACGGGATTCAGGGGGTCCTGATTAGGAGAGGGACAGAGACACTTTCCAAGATGATGGACAATTTAAACAACCAGTCTGAATGAAGGAGGGCAGAGGGTTCCAGAAGATCTGCAACAAAAAAAAATGGGTTAGATCATCTGAATTTCTTGATATGTAGAAATATTGAAAGACTATTAGAAAGTAAAGAAAAATAATTGTTAGCTTCTCAGAATACTAAGCAAATGGTTGGGGGGAGCTAATTATTAACTTCAGGGTAAGCACATCAGTTGTTTGAGACGATATCTTGGAACACTAACTCGAGTAAATAAAAAGCATATCATCGTAACAAAGGAAACATTGAGTGTTAACCTAGGCAGGAGTTATAACTACACAGAGCAGAAAAGGGAACAGTGCTTTTAAAAAGCAAACTCCTCCTTCATCACGCTGACCAATAGATGGGGGAAATGTAGGCTCTGAGCCTGTTCTTTAGTCCCGTGAAGGTAAGAATCCCAGAATAAGTGTACAAAAGCATCATGGTGGTTGCCTCTGGAGCAAACAGAACCTGTTTTTCATTAAAGATGTTTCTAAGTACGATTTGACTTTTTTTTTTTTTTTAAATAGGAAAGGTGCAGGCAGGAATGAAGGCCAGCAGCAGGCAGGAAGAGAGGAGGAAGAAACTCTGTATTCATTTTGTTTAGTTGTTCATGGTGCTTGTTCCCACACCCCCAGCCCGGCATACAAACCTGAGACTTCGGGATGCTCGTGGGCTGTGGCCAGCCCTTTCTCCACCATGGTGCGCCCACTGTGACTTCAACTAAGAGTCTGCATCTCATGTGAACCCTTTCATCACCAGCCGGTCTGAACAGAGAGATATCACTGCTGGGACTAAGAGCTGGCTCCCTGAGTTTGATCTGAGAAAGTCTGGAAGGTCGCAGTGAAAGGATTTCAGTTCAGATTTCGTTTCTGCTGCGTACTTGAGCTGAGCGGTGTTAGGATATTAGCTGTGTGCAGATATTCCCTGGGCAGCCACCGACACTAATGTTAAACATTAGGGACAGATATCCCTGTCCTTGAGGAGATTAGGAGGGAATGAATTCGTTTCCTCATTGATAAAATGGAAATTCGTTTATCATTTATTTAATAAATATTTACCAAGAATTACTGTGTGCAGAGGAGCCTGGCATTGAGCTGGGATTAAACCCCCTGAGAGCCTGGACCCTGGGTAAGGGCAGCAGTGACTGAGGTTTGGGCTCTGGGTCGCTAAGAGCACCTGGAGGGGGTAGAGAGACCAGGTGATAACTTTGTGGAACAAAGGCCCAAACTCAAGACCCTTGGTCTGGGGAGGGGGTGGGGGTGGGACAGAGCTGTGGTTCTATCCCACCCCGCCCTGTCACTTCTCTGCCATTATATTTTCCTTCTTAGAACTATCTTCAGAGAACTAGGAATTTTGGATTTTAGAGGTGAGGGCCCTCCCAAAAAACCAGCTACTGTCTACTCTCATTTCACAAAAGAAAGGATGACTACCACCAAAACATAAGAAAGAACATAGTCTCAGAATAAAAGCCAGTCTCTTCCTTTGCATACAATGAACTTCACACAAAGACATGCACTACCTCAGCCTTGTTTTTCTCATTTCACTGCAGTCATGTGGACCCTTGGGTGTAGACCAACGCCCAGCCAAGGCCAGCATCAGCTTATTACTTACCAACACTTTCTTTGTAGGTAAAGAGATCAAAGGTGGAACCTAAACTCAGATGTCAGAGATTACAGCAGAGCCAGAATTGAATGTGTTCAGTGAGCAGGAAGGAGTGGGTCCCTGATTAGCTATCGCCACAATGAAAGGGGAGGGAAAAACTTGAGGATGACTTCCCACTGAGGCCAGTGCCCTCTCTCCTACCTTCTTGACACCCAGACAGCCCCAAACTGCCCATGAGATAACTCAACATCCTCTGATTTCTTTTTCTCCTACTTCCCACATCTCCTAGGATTCCTCTCTTGAGGACACCCCACAGGACCCTGCTCGCTCTTTATCCACCCTGATTCCCATAACATGGGGCATTATTGACCTTTCTCCACCCTTGACGTTCTGTCCACCTGGTGTTTGGCAGCAGCGTCTGTTTGTTCTGCTCCTGCTTTGTATGCAGCTCTCTTCCACTCATTCCTCTGTCTTACAGAGGGAGATTTGCCCAGAGTTGATTCCTCATCTTCCTGTGGTCTGCTTCTTTACCATGGACATTCAGACCATTTCCAGACTCTTACCACCACGGCCATCCTCTCTTCCAAGTTCCAGACTGCTGTCAGCAGATATGTAGACATCTCCACCTAGAACTCTGGAAGATACCCCAAGGCATGTGTTGCAAACAATAAGTTTCGTTTCTTCAAAACCCACTCCTCCTCTCACTTCCCCGTTTTGGCTAATGCTGTCACCCTCAATTCTCCCTCCAAAACCAGGCGCTTTGGAGTCAAACTTGACACTTGTCATTTCCTTCCTGCACTTTCAGATCAGTTACAAATGCAGCCCGTCCTTTCTCAGAAGTGTCTTTCCAGTCTTCGTGTCTTCTAAACTCATTGTCACTGCCTGATGGTGTCACTTCTCTGCTGTACTATGGAACATTTTCCTAATTGGCCTGCACACCAGCATTCTCTCAGCCCAGGCTTCATCTCCTGTAAAACATAACCCTGAACACATGGCTCTCTTTCTTAGGAAACTTCTATTAGAATGAACATACAAATAGGAGCAGTTTTAAAAGTATAATCTTCGGTGCTGATGAGGATATTGTAACACAGGCAATCTGCATGCTTACTAAAAAGAAATGTGATTTCTAACTATTCACAGTGTACTTTCAAAATTACATATGTCAGAGTTTTTCTATAGAACTTGAACTGAACTTTGTTAGGATAACCTAAAGTTAGTTATTTTCAGAGTGTACTTTCAGTAAAAATTACATATATGAGTTTTTCCTATGAAACTGTAATTGAAGATTCTTGGTATTACCTGAAATTAACCATCTCTATAGTGTACTTTTAGTAGAAGTTACCTGTATTGGAGCTTTTTTTTTTATAAAACTAACTGAAAAAAAAAAAAAAAGAAATGCAATTTTCCAACCACTTTGGAAAGCAATTTAAGGATATATAATAAGAGTTTGAATATATTCAGTCTTTGACCCGGTAATTTCATTTCTCAGAAGCTAAGGAAATAACCCCGTCAATGAAAAAGCTTCATGCACAAAGATATTTATTACATCATTATTTATACAGAGAAAAATTGGAAATAACGATATTATCACAGAAGTAATCTATGATCCTGCATGGCCTATTATACAGCCATTAAAAATGACATTGCTCATAGAAAAAAGACAAAAAAAGTACACTAAAGTGTCAGTAACAATTACTTCTAACGGGTGGGATTATGGATGGTTTTAATTTTCTTCTTTACAATTTTCTATATTTTCCAAAGTTTCTACTATAAATAACTATTATAATTAGATAAAAATTTATTTTTAAATAATCCTTAGAAGAAGTTTATGGTTACCGGGGGATGGATGGGGGGAGAAGGGAGCACACCGATTGGTACATAAAACATGATCACATACAAATACCAACAATCATGCAAGGAGATAAAACACACTGTTCACAATGATTGTCTCTAAGTGAGAGCACCATGGGGATTTTTTGTTGATTTCACTTTCCTGGAAGAAGCGAACACACACACACACACACACACACACACACACACACACACACACACACAACCAAGAAACTCTGTTGTCTGCAGGACTTAACTAACATCCCTTAGCATGGCTTACATGCCACAGGGATCCCATGTGACATTTAAAAAAAAATTGAGCTACAATTCACATACCATAAAATTCACTCTTAATTTGTACAATTCAGTGGTTTTTCTAGTACATTCACAAAATTGTGGCATCTTCATTACTGTGTAATTCCAGAACATTTTCATCACCCCTAAAAGAAACCCTGTATCAATTAGCAGTCAATACCCCCCTCTACTCCCCCCCTTGCCTCTGTCAATCACAAATTCACTTTCAGTTTCTATACATTTGCTTATTCTGGACATTTCCTATAAACAAAATCATATGATATGCGGCCTTTTGAGTGTGGTTCTTTTACTTCACATAATATTCCAAGTTTATATCACTACTTCATTCATTTTTATTGCCAAATTTTTATATACTACCTATAATAATATTTTCTCTCTCTTATTCATGTGGTAACTCTATGCTTAACTTTTTGATGGACTAGTTTCTCAAGCAACTACACCATTTTATGTTCCTGCAAGAAATACATGAGAATTTCTCCACATCCTCATCAACACTTGGTAATATCTTTTTTTTTTGAAATGCACACCTCAGTGGACACGGAGTGGACTTTCTCATTGGGACTTTGATTTTCACTTCCCTAATATCTAATGATGTCAGACATCTTTCAATGTGTTTGTTGGTTGTCGATGTATCTTTTTTTTGAGAAATAGCTATTTAAATCCTTTGCCCATTTTTGAATTAGGTTATTTGCCCTTTCGCTGTTGAGTTGTAAGTGTTCTTTACGTATTCTGGATAATCGCTCCTTATCAGATTTATAATTTGCAAATATTTTTTTTCCATTCTGTGGGTTTTTGTTTTTTTAACTTTCTCAACAGTCTCTTTTTAAGCACAAATTGCTTAAATTTGATGACATTCGATTTATTTAATTTTCCTTTTGTTGTTTGTGCTTTAGTGGCACAAACCAAAAATGGCTAATAAGTCACTCCCTAATCTTTCTCTAACTTCAGGGAATAGTATTTATTCATTTGTTCTTTTGTTCAAGAAGTTTTTATAATGTAATGTTCTAGGCACTTAATTGGAAACTAAGAATAATGTGATGTGGTGGATGCAGACACCGTGCCTACCCTTCAGAAGGTGTACACAGTAGTGAGATTGGCATGAATCAAATGATGATATAAACTTGAAAAATATGAGCACCTGTCATCACATCATCTTTGGTGTTCTCTACCTAAGTCCTACTTCATTTTATTGACCATAGTCCACTTGGTCGCTGAATTTCTCTGCACCTCTACTCCTGCCATTGTCTATGGTGACTTTAAGATTCATTTGCATCACCTTGCCTTTCCTTTCTTGATGTCTCAACCCGCTTCTGCCACTTCCCCTTAGTTACAGTTGCACACAGACCTGGTCATTCCTTACAGCACCTCTGAAGGCTCCCTTCCATTCCAGACCATCACCGCATATCTCTGCAGCTCAGTCATCCTCGGACCTCCATTCTAACAATTCCCTCACCCTGTTCAACCCACTACCCTTCCCCAATTTTTTCACACTTTCACCACCCTTGACCCAGACCCTTACTTCCTTCCCTTCCAACCCAGCAATACGATTGCTCCTTAACTCCCTTGACTTGCCGTATCCACCTCCCCAGACCCCAGCCCTGTTTAAAACCAACAGAGCACCGACTGTGCACCTGCGTCTGGACAAGGGAACATGGCGGGGGGGGTTGGGGGGGACATTGGCAAGTGTGTAACAGGCCTTGTTTTACATTTCAGTCCAGAAATCAGTTGACAGCCTTTGCTCCACCCACTATGCACTCCAGTTTCCAGTTGCTCTCTGCCTCCCAAGGAGTCTATTTTTGCCTTATCCTTTTTTTCTCCAATACCCTCCTCTGCGTGGTCCTCAGCTCATGGTCTGAGCTTCCTGTTCACTGAGAAGATAGAGGCCATCACAGCGCTCATTAGACCATTCAGCTTACCTGCCCTCGAGTGGACAGGTGTTTCCCCTGCCTTCTCTCCCGGTGCCTGTGCAATCTCCAGCTCTCCACCTGGGCGCTGGGTTGCGTTTCCCCTCCGCTACTCAAAGACGACTCAGATGGTCTCCTCTTTCATGAATCAGCGCAGCCTGCCTCTCTATCGAAGCATTCCTTTTGTTATACAAATATGCTGTAATAGTCCCTATCGGTTACACCCTCCATACAGCCCTATGCTCCCCTGGTTCCCTGCTCTGCTTCTCCCTGTAGCAAAATTCCTCAAAAGGTGTGTCTATACGTTTTCCAAGTTCATTGAGCACTTTCCGGGTTTGCTATCTCAACTCTAATCACACTGGCCTTGTGCTGTTCCGTGGACTCAGCGGGCTCATTCCTGCCCCAGGGCCTTTCCTCATGAACTCTTCCCTCTGTCTTGAATCATCTTTTTTTTCCTTCCTGCCGGTAGGTGCCTCAGGAAGGAAGGAAGGAAAGTAAGCAGGCAGGTAGGCAGGCAGGAAGACAGAGGAGGAAGAAGCACTTTACTTTGTTTTCATTTAATTGTTCACATTGGTTGCCCCTGTAAGCCTGGGCCGCGAACTCAGGGCTCTAGGATGTTTGTGGACTGGGCTCCTTCGGAGGTGGCTGCCCTGACTATTACTCCATCAGAGCACACACTTTTCTGTGGTTTGCTCCCTCATTTCAGTGAGGTCTCCGTTAAAATGTCATCTGCTCAGAGAGCGCTTCTCTGTTGCTGTTATCTGAAGCGGTCACTCTTATCATTGCCACCTACTTTATTTTCTTCAACTTATCACTGCCTGGCATCCTATTACACACGGACATGTTTGATTATTGTCTTTTCTTCTGTTAGAATGGAAACTCCATGGGGGTTTCTTTTGCTTATCATTATATCCTTAACCCCCAGTATACTGACACATAGTAGACACTCAGTAAGTTTAAGAATGAATGGATGGACATGCCCTGGTGGAGCAGCGGTTGGGCGCAGTTCACATTCATTCCAAGGTCCTGGGTTCGCAACCAAGACATATAACTAAATAAAATAAAGTGCTTCTACCTCCTCTCTCTGCCTGCCAGTCTCTGCTCATTCCTGCCTGCACTTTTCCTTAAAGAAAAAAAAAAAAAAAAGAAAGCCTTCCCTGAGAAAGTGTGATTGCACTGATATCTGAACAAAAAGAGGGTTAACCAGGTGAAGTAGTGGGGAGTTCTAGACAAAAGGAGTATGCAAAGTCCCAGGGGCATGAAGGAATGTGGGGTGCTTACAAGCTGACAGAAGGGGGCACAGTAGTGGGCACAGTAGTAGGCAGCAGGCAGGACCCAGGTCACTCAGGTCAGGGGACTGCGGTATCGCCCTGGCTTCTGTCCTAAGAGCAGTGGCAGGCCTTGTACTAAAGGCACAATGCAATTCAATTTGCATGTGAAAAGATTCCTTGATCTACTTATTACTAATAATGATGATATGATGATGATGATAAATGCAGCTGTATAGCGAAAGGTCTTTTCAAGTATTTTCACATTCTCCCCTCCGAGCCTTGGGTCTTGAATCCATCAATGAAAGCTGTGCCGGACTTGAGGATACAGTGTTCTATTACAGGGATCATGTTTTCTGAATCCCAAATCAGGGCGCATGGTCTGACAAAGGATTTAAAATTTTTTTTTAAGTATATACAAGGCTGTACATTCCAATTGCATTTAATTGCACATTTAACAAACCACCTTAATTAAAAAGAAATGTCTAGCTATTCAGACTGTTCCAGTAAGTTAGAGGGAAGCCATTACAGTAAGGTTGTCTCCCATCCTCATCATGACACAATCACAATCTTAAATATATTTTCCTAACATTGTTCAATGTTCAATATATTATGATTTAAAAGTCAAAGTTACTCTCCCTTTTCTTAAAAAAAACAAAAGCAAAGCCCCCCAAACAAATGGTAGTAGTTTATGTGAGTCCAGGGTCTCGCTCTGGGGTTGGCGGCAAGAAGCAGAGCAAAGGTCTGGCCTTGGTTTCTCGGGATCCAAGACCTCAGGGGGTCAGTTCTTTCTGAGCAGAATGTCCCTTCAGTGAGTTCCCCCTACACCCCCAAATGCTCCAAATGTGCTCTTGTGCACTTTGAATGGTGACGAAAGAGCAGGGAAACCTGCCAAGTTTATGAATGGGAGACACAACCCTGGGGGAAGTAGGAGAGGACAGTGGCTAGGACCAAGGGTGGACAAGGTTGGACAAATATTCTGTTTAAGAGGCTTTAGAAATAAACGTGCCCAGATACTCAGGAGGACACGAAAATCGAGCTTTTCTCTGAGTCCGGCTGGGAGTTGGTCAAAGGGACCTGGTATGACTTTGCCAATGGGCCGGCAAGCTTTGAGAAGTCCTTCTAGAAGTCTCATGGAGAAAAGCAAGACAAGAGGGAGACTCTCTGGGCAATGGCTGTGGAGAAGGGTCAGAAAGGAGATGGCGGAACAAATTCTGGGACCAGGGATTTTATGGCATTTAGCCATTAGTCTGGGGACATCAGTGAGTCACGTTCTTTCCCTTTGGTATTAGTAATTGCCATCATTTGGCTGGGAAATAAAAGTAGACGCATGATTGTATAATAGCTTTCAAGTAGGGACAAGGTTTTCTTTTGGAAGAGATCATGAGCTGTTTTCAACCCCTAGGGGAGGGAAACAGCTTCTTCCATGCTGGGTGTAGATTTCAAGTACTTTTCAGCTTAGATATTAGCATTGCCTGATGCTGGGCTGACTCTCAATGATGACTGGGGCAGGGCCCAGAGTGTCCCCAGGTCTGAATAGGTGGCTTTGGAGTTAGGGATCCCATGGGAGGTACGCTGTCCTGATCCCCAAAGCTTCCTCCTTCAGGGTGGGGGCAGTGGTGGGTGGGGCACCCCAGAATCTGCCCTCAGCCCTCAACACTCTGGAGGGATCCTCAGATAGTAGACCCAACCTCTTCATTTAGCAGGCAGGAAAGTACTCACTTTGCTTCCTGAATCCTAATGAGGTTACTTCTAGAAATCTCTCAGTGGTCCTTCATAGTCTTCCAACAATTTTTGGAGGAGGGATGGGAAGGTGGCTGGCATTTCAAAGTCTCTTGCTCTTTAAAAAGACAATTACAGAATTATGAATACACAAGGTCCGTGTCCTCTCCAGAAATATTTGCAAAACATTTTTATTTAGTTGTTCATCTTGGTTGTTTCTTCTGGCCTGGGGGCATGAACCTGATTCTTGGATGTATATGGATGGTGCTCAGTCAGAAGTGACAGACCTAACCACTACTCCACTAGGGCACGCCATCCAGGGATATTTGAATTGAGAAGTATGATGAAAGGAAAGTCAAAGAAGGAAGAGACAGTAACTTAACAGATTACTGTTAAATATTTTACCGAAACCCATGACCAGGGAAACTCATTGCTAGGGCCCCTCTGAGGATGTTGGAAGGAGCTCATGCAAGTGTGTGGGGGAGGGTAGGCTGGGGAGTGGGTCCTGAAGTTTCATTCCTTTCAGGGTAAATCATCTTTAGTGCCCAACACTGTACCTTCATGATTTCATTCAATCTTTACAATTTTCCTATGAGATCACCCTGACTCCAGAGCTTACACCTCTAACCATTAGGTTCTGCTGCCTCCTCTCACCCTCCAATAGCTTATAGTGGCTTAGAGAAACCAAGCAAAAACAAGCTGTTTCCTCATTTACTTCTGATCTCTGCTCAAATGTCACCTCATCATTAACCAGGCGAGGTCAAGAGGAACAAGCATTATGGAAAAAAAGAGTGTGCAAAATTCCTGGGCGAGAAGGCATGTCGTGAATGCAAGGGGCGGAGAGAAAACCTGCATAGAGTCACCGGGAAGGAGAGGGAACCAGTGTGAGGAGGGCAAGGAGCCAGGCCTCCTCTGCATGGACTCACCACCCCCTCTGCCAACACTATTCCAAAGTCCTCCGTTGCATTTTTTTTTTTTTTTACAACTTTTATTAAACATCATCAACCACAATAACAAAAAAGAAGGGAAGGGAAAAATAAATCACCTCCCTCTACCACTTGTCCCCACCCTACACTCCTCCCCTCTTAGAATCTCAGTTCTATTATCAAGGTCCAAAAGTTGATTCTATTGTATCGCTTCATTTGTCATGTTTCTTCATATTCCAGATATAGGTGAAAGCATCTGACACTTGTCTTTCTCCTTCTGACTTCTTTCTCTCGGCGAAATACCCTTGAGTTCCCTTTGTGTTGTCACACATGGCAAGATTTCACCTTCTTAAAAATAGCTGAGTAGGGTTCCACTGAATATGTACCAGATCTTCCTTGCCCCTTGCCATGGAATGACACTGAGGCTGACTCTGTGGCATAGGGGTGCATTTATTGCATTTTTGATCAACTGACAAACTGGATTTTCTGTCCCCTCTTTCCTGCTAGAATGGGAGCCTCAGGAGGGCAGGGACCACACTGGCTTTATTCATCACTGTGTGCTCAATGTCTAAGACACTCTGACAATGCAGAAGGCATTGGTATATATTTATTGACTCAACCCATTAAACGATGAAAGAGTTATTGTCCAGCCTGTTTTTGGTAAATGCCTGAAGAATGTTACAGCTAATGGGTGTTACAGCAGCTAGAGGACTGAAAACATTCCAGATCAGGGGATTATTAGAAAGCATGTGCAGGAGCGTGTGCATCCTATGAAGGATGCCTAAGCTAATAAGACTGTGTGCGTGTGTGTGTGTGCGCGCACACGTGAGCGTGCGTGTGTTCAGGAGGCAATGGTGGGGGAAGGATAGAATGGGTAGCGGTCCATCAGGCTGCTTGGCATACCTCCCAGCCTCCGCCAGCCTCCTTGGATGTGGGCCTCTGTGCTATATTCACACATCATCTAAGTGGGTTGTGAAACACGGGCACTAGCTACTGAGGGATGCTATGGTTTCTTCTTCCTTGGAGATCTTTAAAAATAGGAATAAGCGATCAACTGTCCTCAGTTCTTTAGGGAGGGAAGCACTGGCATGTTGGATTCCTACAGTGTATCAGGCGGTTTTGCTTTTTCTCTAATACAAGCATCTCAGGAGCTTGGGATGTTGGCACTATTATTAGTATTATTCCCATTTCACGGATGAGGAAACTGTGGTTCAGGGAAGAAGTGATTGTCCAGGGTCACATACCTGCTGCAGATAGTGTCTCTGATTGGAGCTGGTGGTCCTCCCACCACCATACTTCACGATTCTGCAGCTCTGCATTTGTCTTTTTAGAACTTTACATGTTCTGTATTAGAACAACACCTGGTGCTTCGTAGGGAAGTAACTCCTGTCACAGGACTGAAGCCCATTGTTTTTAGGGCAGCATTTCTGTGAGACAGGAGACTGGGTCTGATGACCTGATTATCCCTCCCCTTCGGTGTTGTTCTAGTTCCACGGCAATGGTGTGAGTAGCAATGACAGCTTGTTTGTCTAGGGGAACATGGATGAAAGCAATCACAGCATGACGAATGTGGCATCCAACGTGGAGGTGTAGCTGCGTGAGTGCAGAGCTGGACGTTACAGCCCTGTGGGCCGAGACAGGGAATACGTGTGTCAGGATTTTATAGGGAAGAAGCAGATGGCAGGGAAGGTGAATGTCAGGATTTGGAAGTCACATGACCTTGCCCCCTTACGCACGTCCTTTGAGAAGTGGCAGATGCCACAAGCGTGGAATCTGACAGCCCTGGGTTCAAATTCTCACTCTGCCATTTACCAGCAAGGCTGTCTGGGTTAAATCAGATGACATTTCTCTAGCAGTCAGCATTCCTTGTTTTCATGCAATAGAGAGCAACTGTGGCTTCCTGAAGCAGGGGACACTCATGAGTAGACAGAAAGACCCCAGCCCGGTGTGCCCTGGTGGAGCAGCAGTTAGGTCAACTGCCTCTGATGGAACATAGGCCACAATCTCCTGGGTTCGATCTCAGTTCCGGGGGTTGAGGAGAAATTACCAGTGTGAGCAACTCAAAAATAAATGCTTCTTTCCCCACTCTCTTCCTACCTGCATCTTTCAAATAAAAAAAAAAAAAGAAAAGAAAACCCCCAGCCCCTGACCTCAGAAAGGGCTGCAAATGAACTCCTCAGTGTCCACCCTCACTGTTGCTGAGGATTACAAGAGAGGGCTGGGTCCCCTGTGTCCCCAACCTGCACAGGAGGGCAGGGGACTTTGCCTATCAGTTCATCATGATAGTATCCAAGGATGAGGGGTGTTTCCTGAAACTCAGCTGGGACAAAATATTGCATAGTCACTGCTGCCTCTGAGCCTCAGTTTATTCATCTCTAAAGTGGAAGTCATGATATCTGCCCTCAGAAGTTTGTTGTAAGGCTTTGAGTTAATATATCTAAACTGGTTTGTACAAAAAACTTCCAGTAAACAGTAGTTATTACTATAATTCTTTATTATCCCTTTTGCCTGTGGTCCATGGTAACTTTTAACTTAGTTGTGAATTTCAGTGTGCATCTTTTTCTTTCTCTCTCTTTTTTTAATTTTAAGGAAAGATGCAGGCGGGAATGAAGGCAATAGTAGGTCAGCAGAACGAGAGAGGAGGAAAAAGCATTTTATTAATTTGTTTTAGTTTAGTTGTTCATCTTGATGTTGTCGTGGTCCTAGGAGGCAGACCCTGGTCCTCGGGATGTACATGGACTGAACCTGGCCCAAGACCTGGGACTTAACCACTCCTCCCCCAGAGTGTGCCAACCAGTATACCTCTTAAAGGAAAAAAAGAAACAGGTCCCTAGCTAGCAAAAATATCAATATCACAGTTCACACACTTAGTAATAATTTCTTTATATCCTCTAATATATCCATCTTCAAATTTCTTGGGTGACACTTATTTGCATATTTATTTTAAAGAATTATCTATTTAGAGGAAAGGAGCAGGCAGGAATAAAAGCAAGTAGGCAGGCAGAGGAGAGAGGAGGCAGCTATCCAGCCATTTAGTTGTTCATGCTGGTTGTTCCCCCCACCCTCCTGGTCCTGGGTCATGAACCCAGCAGGTACATGAGCCTTTACGAAGACCATGCCATCTGGATCCACGAACTCAACCACTGAGTCACCAGGGTGGATTGGGTGACTTTTAAATCTACCCTCATGACTGCCTTGCACAGCAGATTCTCTGTGGGCTCATGGAGATAAGCTCATTGTGATATTCACCAAAGCCAAACAGAATTGGAAAGGTACATCTGTTACAGGGAAAAAAAATCATAGATTGTATTTCAAGACTAAATAGAGTTGATCTGGGATTTCCCTCTGTGTTGGTGTATTCAGGTCACCACTCCCCCTCATTAGCACTGGCTGTATTTAACACTGCCACAGTTAATGAAAGCTTTAGTAGTTAAACATGTCCATGAGATCCCCTATTACTCCAGGGTGCGTGTCCAAAGCTGTCCAAGGCAATTCAACAAACATTTATGGAGTGCCTAAATGCAAGCCATCTCTCCATATAACCACTCTTAGGGAGTTCTCAACCCAAGTTTAGGTCTTCATATCTTTTTCCCAGTAACTTTTACACATTGGGAGCTAGATTTGGCTGTCTCAAGTGGGAGAATAGGAGCAGTCATATTACAGAATGTCTATGAATTTTAAGATCTACTAAAAGGAACCCTCCTGGTTCCTTTGGGGACAAACATCTCATAATACAAATGTTTAAAAATCAACCAATGTTTTTTTAAGGTTAGCCACTTTGTTTCTTCTCACCCAGGGATACTTTTCCTACCAAAGACAAGGGCAAAGAGATTTGTAGAGAAGAGTCTTCTGCAGGAAGTCTTTTGTGGGAAACCATAACCTTTGGGACTTTGCTGAAGGGAAGAAAGATCGCAATTCCCAGTCTGGAGTCTTCCCCAAAGACTTCTGTTTCCAATTCCTTGAGCCAGGAATCGCTGTCTTCCAGACAGCA
The DNA here is from genome assembly GCA_004363575.1 of Solenodon paradoxus. Taxonomy (NCBI): domain Eukaryota; kingdom Metazoa; phylum Chordata; class Mammalia; order Eulipotyphla; family Solenodontidae; genus Solenodon; species Solenodon paradoxus. The sequence goes on along the minus strand of RJWH01005212.1, from coordinate 12,988 downwards.
AAAAGAGAAAGAAAAGTTCTGAGCCAGGGTTAAAAAGGTACAAAATATAGTGTTTTATAAGACCGGAGGCGAGCCATGATGTGGGGAGAAATGGGCCTTCTTTGATGCTGCTGGCAGGAGAGTAAATAGATACAACTTTCCTGGAGGGCAATTTGGGAATACTATCAAAAGCCTTAAAAATGATTGCACTCTTGAATTGATCCCAAGAAAATAAATAGGGCTATCCTCAAAGATTTATCCATAGGAATAGTCATTTCGATGCTGTTTGTAAGAATGGAAAATTGGAAGTAATCTAAATGCCCAACCTTTGGGGACTGATTTAGGGCAGTTCAATAACTTATAGGGCATTCTCCCATGATGGAGTATTATTCAGGTATTAGAAATGATGTTGCAGAACTGAGTCTCAGGGTCCATGGTTCAGGCAATCTCTGAAATTATATGCAAAATTGTGTGTGTGTGTGTGTTTGTGGGTGTGTGTGTCTGTGTGTATTTTGGGTGGGAGGGAGGTTTCTTACAAATTCTCTATTAAGTACATGGCCCGCAAGAGTCAAAAATCACCATCGTAGAAAATATTTAAGGCAGAAAGATGCTGACAACATATTATTAAGTGAGAGAGTGAAGGCTAGGTTAAAAGTAAGCAAATACACTATTATTTTTGTTAAAATTTATATGCCTCTGTGTGTGTGTATGTGCCTGAAGGTATGTGTAGGAAAAAGATTTAGAAATTGTTCACCAAAATGATAGTTATGTTTATCTCAGAATGGTAGAATTACAGGTGATTTTTTCCTTTGTTGTATTTTGTAAAATCATTACCTTAAGCTTATAGTACCATTATATTAAAAAACAATTTTTTTATATGAATATGGACCCTGAAATCTAAAACCATTCTGCCTGGGTTCTGACTTATTGGGACATCTGCGGTGAGATGGTGAGGTATGGGTATAAACTTTTTCTTTTTTAAGGAAAGGTGCAGGCAAGAATGAAAGTGAGCAAAGGCAGGAAGGCAGGCAGAGAGGAGAAAGAAGCACTTCGTTTTATTTAGTTGTTCATTTTGCTTGTTCCCCCAACCCCAGGATCCGAACCCAGGCCTTGGGATGTATGTGGGCTGTGTTGGGCTGACCAAACCACAATTCCACCAAAACCATGTGCATGAGCTTTGAAGACACACAGGCTTGGGTGTAGACCTAGGTCTACTGCTCCTCAGTTAGTGATGCCATTGTATAAGCCTTACTTTTCCCATGTGGAAAATGGACACAAGAATAATCTACCACGCTGGGCTGATCTCAGCATTAGAGAAGTAGGTGTAATTATTATATAGCAGGGGCTCAGGCCATGATAGGAATGTTCCAACTGAAGGAGACTTATATTTTTGGGGAATTGGTGATCAGTGCTTAGAGAACTAATCCTTTTTTTTTTTCATGCCTTTATGCAAATCTCATTCATTTCATACTAAAAGCATGTCATGAAGAGGCCTAGCACAGGGCTTTGAAAAATAAAACATCTGTCTGTCTAACTAATATCAACATTGTGATTTCTAGTAAGTGTTACTTGTGGAGTTATTATTCCATACTGGTCCAGGAATGAATCATGCTTGATTTTCTCTTTTCCTATTCCATTTATCTCCTCTTTCCAGAAAGGAGCTGCTGACCATAGAAAACATTGTCTGTAAAAGAGGACTTAACAGAATTGACTAGAACATGGCATCTTCTCCTTTCAAGTTCCCTCTGTGTCCCAGTCCCCACCCCCATGAGTTATAAAATTAAGATATTTCTGAAATTGTATGTTAGTGTTTGCTGAATATCTAGTATGTGTTTGGCACTGTGTGAAGTCCTTGTCATGTGTCATCTTGTCTGAGCTGTAGGATGAATCTTCTCTTGCTTTTTTATTCCACATTCTACCCACTGGCAATTTCTGTAGCTCTTCGTTCAAAATACATCCAGAATCCAACCACCTCTCCTTGCTTCAGTGACTGCTCTTTCCCAAGCGACCATCTTCTCCTGCCTGGATTTTTTTAAAATTGGGCTTTAATTCTAAGAACATCTTTATCTTGTTAGAAAAACTGAGTGGTAGGTTTAGATCTTTTCCACAGACCCACTGCTCCACCCCTACAGCCTCTTCTGTAGCAACATCTCACCAGAGTGGTACTTTCGTTAGCAATCGATGAACCTGAGATGATATCCCATTATGACCCCAAATCCGTAGCTTACTTTAGGGTTCACTTTGCTGTTTTGATATTCTGTGGCTTCTGACAAATGTTTAATGACAGAGCCTCCACTGTAGGGTTGGATGGAACTGTTTCGCTGTCCTAAAAGTTCTCTGGGCTCTGCCTCTTTATTCCTCCTGCCCTCCCACCCCACCCGCCCAGTGCTGACAGCCACTGATAATTTTCCTGTCTCCAAATTTTTCCCTTTTCCAGAAGGTCATATGGCTGGAATCCTCCAGTAAGTAGCTTTTTCAGATTTGTTTCTTTCACTTAGTAAAATGCATTTAAATTTCCTCCATGTCTTTTCATGGCTTGATCGCTCATTTCTTTCTTTCTTTCTTTCTTTCTTATTGTAGTAATCATTTTACACAGTAAAATAATTTCCTATGTTTAGGTTCCCCATTTCTTAGATATATTTCAGCACACCCTGCCCTCCACCAAATCACCAAATGTTCTTCCCCATTGTCCAGTGGGCTCTGCCACCATTTGCCCCTGCCTGCCCCATTCCCTTTTGGCAACTTCAGTTCTGTTGCAAATGTTTCAGGGTTGGGTATGTTTCATCTTTTCCTTTGTTTTGTCTATTCACATTCCACCTATGAGTGCGGTCATCTGGAATCTATATTTCTTCTTTGGACTTGTTTCACTTAGCATCATCCCCTCTAGTTCCATCCATGTTGATTCAAATGACAGGGCTTCATCTCTTCTAAGCGCTGTGTAATGTTCCATTGTGTATATGAACCACATATTCTTTATCCATCATCTGATGTTGGGCACTTAGGTAATTACCAGTTCTTAGCTACTGTGAATGGGGCCGCAGTAAACATGGGTGCACACATCTCTGCGGATGGGCGCTTTTGTATCTCTTGGGAAGATCCCAGAAGTGGAATGATGGGATCACATGGGATTTCCATCTTCAGTTTTCCATAGGGGTTGCACCAATTTGCACTCCCACCAACAGTGCAAAAGTGTCCCCTTTTCTCCACATCCTTGCCAGCATTTGTTGTTTCCAGACTTTTGGTTAAAAGCCAGTCTTTCAGGTATAAGGTGATATCGCATTGTTTTCATTTGCATTTCCTTGATGGCTGCATCACTCATTTCTTTTTAGTGATGAATAACAGTCCTCTGTCTGGATGAACCACTGTTTATTTATCTACCCTCTTATTGAAGAGCATCTTGCATGTGCTGGCAACTATGAAGAAAATCTCTGTAACACCTGTCTTCAGGTATTTGTGTAGACAGACATTTTCAACTCCTTTGGGTAAATTACAAGAAGTGGGACTGTTGGATTATATGGTAAGAGTATGGTGAAGCTGGTCAGAAATCACCAAAGTAACCTTTCAAATGTGAACTAGATGATTACGTTATTGTCTTGTGCAAAACCCCTGGTGGCTGCCTACTCTCAGAGGAATAGTCAAGTGCTGGGCCTACCAGCACTAGTATCTGCCTGTCCCAGTCCTGATCTCCCTCTTCTCCCCTCCACAAGACCAACTTCAGTCATTCCAGCTGCCTTGCTGCCCTTCGAACTTTCCAGCTGTACTCTGCCTTCAAACATTCGCCTTCCCTGTTCGCGATTCCTGGAATAGTCTTCCGAGACATCTGCATAACCCAGTCACTCTGCCTTTTTCAATTCCTGGTTCAAATGACACCATTGAGTGACGCTTACCCTAACTAGCCTGCAGATTGCTGGAACTCTTTTCCAGTCATCCTACTGACTCTCTCTGCTGCTTTATTTTCTCCAGGGCATTTATCACGATCGGACACATCATGCCTTATTTTATTTTATTTTTTAAACCTTCTTTCACTAGAATGTGAAATCTATGAGGGCAGGGCTTTTTCATCTATGCTGTTCACTGTTGTATCATCTGTGCCTAAAAGGATACCTGGCACATAAAAAAAAAATCCACAATGACTATTTGTTGGAGGGATTATTATCCTTCTTGTTTAAAGGAGGCGAGGGATGTGACTAGAGTTCAAACGCAGGTCTTCATGATTCAAAGCCCGTGTTCTCAAAGACTATGCTACATTGCCACTCAATTCTGTGTTGAATATTGAATATCTGATGTGTTCTTCCAAATGGCTATTTCCTACACGCTGGCAGTTTTCTATTTCTTGGCTCTCACTGGAGTTGATTTTTCTGAGTTAGTAAGAACTCTTGATGAACTGCATCCTAATATTTCTCCAAGATCATTGCATTGCAAACTAGGATGAAATAAGACTGCCCACTGCATTACCTGCAGGCTCTCTTTCATCTCACTCTGCTGCAGCCTGTCTGCCAGCTAAGGTCAGAGCTGCACTGCTTCTGGCTAAATGCAGTCTCAGGTTGAGTAGTCGATAGGATGCAATCTGCAAAATCAATGATAAAAACCCCAAACAGACCAAGACTAGTCCTTCAAGTTTGTGTGTTTTACAGCCTTCGAAGTGTCTGCAAGCACATTATCTATTTTGGTGCTGAGCATGACCCGCTGGGTAGAGATCATCGCTGGCACCGCTGCTTAGATGAAGGAACGGGTGTCACAGCTAGCTGCAGGGCTGGGACCAGAACCTGGGTCTTCTGACACCCCATACCCAATGTCTCTTCCCACTGAGTGTCCTTCAGCTGCTATCAGTCCTGTTTTCACCGACTTTAGTTTACATTTCCACCAACTCTTCATAGGCAGCACGCAGGATTTTGGTGGCTAAAATGAATTGTTTAAGTGGTGAGAGAAGGGGGAGGTGTTTTGGACATGTGTGGTTTTGGACTGCTGTCTTCTTTTGCTAATAGCCCCATTTTCAGTTTTAAACAATTGTGTCTGCCTCACTGATTTTAGTCATAGAGGACCTGTCATTCAAGGTGGCAAAGAGGGCATTTTACCAAAAAATGTAAAGCAGGGCATGCCTTGGTAGTTTGGGTACTAAGTACCCATGAAAAGCCCAAGGACCTGGGTTCAGGAGCCTGGGTGAAGGGAGAGGGGGATAACCATAAATTAAAAAAAAAAATGCTTCCTCCTTCCCTTCCTTCCTTCCTGCCTTCCTGCCTTCCTTCCTTCTAAATGCTTCTTGCTCCTCTCCTTTCTTCCCTCCCCTCACCTCCCCTGCCACCTCTCTTGTAAATAAGATCTGAGCCCATTAGATTCAAAGAACTTAACCAGACTACAGCCATTCAAGACACAGTGTCCTAACAGGATGGTTGATGAGTCCAGTTCTAGGATGTCTTGGCTCTCATTCCCAACTCTTCTAGCCTCGTTCTCAGCAGTCTCTTAATTCTCAGAGCTGACACTATCCTTCCAAAATCTCCTTGCTTAAGATAGCCAAGGCTTGTTTCTGTCACTTGCAACCAAAGAGCCATGTCTGGAGTAGGGAAGAATTATCGATGGCTGACCTCCTTCATAAGACTAAGAACCTCTTTAAGATGAGCTGGGTTGAATAAGGCACTATGGCCCATTTGTGCCAACCTGCTGCTTTCTGACCTGGGATGTCATGGTCTGGCATGGGTGTGGGACCTGGAAAGGCTTTTTAGACAGTGGATCAAGCTTAAGAGGATGTAAGCTTTGGGGTACTCTTCAAGAACTTTGGGAGGAGAGAATAAGGAAGCTCATGGTATCTCAACTGAACAGACAGGAAGAATGAGACAGACTTCGAAACAACTCTTGCTTTGAGGAGACAGTTTTGTGAAGGTCAAGGCTTTGGTGTCATAATTCTCACGTTCATGTTCTTGTATTTTGACCAAATGGCAAGATTATTAGACAATTAGGATGGAATGAAGAATGGTGCTGGTAGATCAAAGGGTGATTCATTACTGCCAACTCCAACACAAAGAACAGAGACTTTCTCCCCGGTGAACCTCCCTCCTATTTGCTTCCTTTCCACTGGTCAATCCAATACTGGTTCCAATGCCCTCCACGTGCCTTCTCTGCTATGGGCAATGCATGTTAGTTTACCTTTGTTCATTCCCATAGGTAAGGTTTAAAGTACTACTTTTTCCCTTCCAGGCACTGCTTGCTATTTGTTGGGAAATCCGTGTGCTCTGAGACCCCCTTCGGTGTCAGACAAGGTGGTCACCCTTTTCCTGTGGAGTGTGTGTTAATTCTCACAGCAACTATGTGAGTTAGAAACATTATCACCATTTACAGGTGAGGAGATTGAGCTGCTGAGGGGCTAAATAACCTAAGTTGGATTACACAAAGAATCAGTGACAGAATCTGATCTGGAATCCAGATTTGACCAATTGCATAGCTATTCAGGAGTCCTGGGATTTTGTCCTAACTTTGCTACTTTCCAGGTCTGTGACTAGCTCTACAAGGAAATCTCTGAGGCCCTGGGTTCACTTGTCAGTAAACTCATGGTAGAGGTTGGAGGTAAAGCTTGGTTTCACATCCTGTTCCAACTCTGGTGAATTGGTGAGTGACTCAGTAGTGCTCTGCTGGGAAAGAGCCAGAGTTCATCAGGAAAGAGTTCTGTGATCAATTGGTGATGTCTGAATGGGCCTGGGAGTGAGAACAGATGGCAGATGGGTCATTTGTTAGTCATCGCTGGCCTATGCAATCATGAAGGAATTTGGGTTGTTAAATATTATGATTCCTTGATTGTAACAGTCCAAACTTTTAATCCCATCCTGACTATATTCTTTCCTGCATTTTTCCACTTTTCTTCTACTTATGTCCTCCCAATCTTTCACAACTGTCCAAAACCCATCACCATGGGTTAACTGATCGAGTTGCTAAAGGACCTCTTTCCCTTAGCCTGGGCAGCAGAAGTGTTATCTATTATCTAATGCTATGTAACCAACCATGCCAGAACTTAATGGCTTCAAACAAAAATGATTTATTTCTCACGATTCAGTGGCCTGACTGGGCAGCTCTTCCCGATGTGTTTTTGGCTGGGGTCCTTGCATTCAGTTGTGAACTTCACTGGCCACCTCAGTTCTCTCCACATGACTCTCTCCATGTGGTTTCTTTCTCCATTAAGATGACTGGACTTTCTTCCCACATGGAGACTGGGTTCCAGGAGGAATTTTCCAAGAGGGCAAGCCCTTTCACACAAGTACTTACCAAATCTCTACTTAGGTCACACTTACTAATGTCCAAAATGTGCTGGCCAAGTACAGAGCCTGTGAGATATGACTGTGACAGCATTGCTCAAGGGCTTCAAGACCAGGAAACTCGGTGCATGAGGGGCTGCCAACATAACAATCTATCATAATAAATGGTTTCAAATATTCTCAGGAATTCTTACCAAACCTTTAAGATAGCATAAAGCACTTACTGATATATTAGGAGTTGAGTTATAGGAGGTCTAAGACAGGCTTCCTGTCTTTGTGGTGTTTCCAGTTCAGTATATAATATGAACTGACTCTGAAAGAATGAAGCAATGTAAGTTAGTGGAGTGAATTGCAGCATAAAGTTGCATGTTCTCAATTCTCACAGTGGGTCATTTTGGGGGGATATTTTTACATAAACAGAGTGGGCTACAGAAATCAAATTAGCCCATAGTCTAGATAAATTATGGTAGGATTTTTTAACCTAGTTTAATTTATATTTATGCACCAAGTTTATAATTATTTGCCATCAACAGTTACATTGGAACTGTCACTTAATATTTTCCTTTGATACAACTTACTTTTTGATGCACTTTCACTTTAAATTAATTCTTACATCCTTATTAGAGCAAACCCAGTGTCGTTCGTCACACATATAAGTTATGTAAGTATGTAAGATAATAAAATAAATAAAAATGAATTCAGTTAAGATGAAAAAGATAGTGATAACAATTCTGGTGAGTAGGTGGAGGAACTGGGTCTCACACACATTGCTGGAACAAATGTCAAATGATAGAGCCACTCTGGAAAACAGTCAGGTTCCTTTCAAAGATAAATATAGATTTACCCTCTAACCCGACAAGTGGGTTATTATTCCAACTGGGCCTTTGTGCCAGAAAAAAGGAAAGACTTATTTTCATGCATGCATTTATACCTGAAGATTCCTAGCAGATTTCTTAGCAATAGTGCAATGAAAACTACCCACTAGGTCTTTGAATAGGCGAATAACTAAAGTAATTGTGGTACATCCAGACCAGGGAATACTACTCAGTAGTAAAAAGGGATGAACTAATACACACCACCACTTGGATGAAATTGAAAGAAATTATGCTTAGGACTAGAAAGATCAATCCCGAAAGGTTACCTCCTGTATGATTTCATTGATATGACATTTTTGAGGAGACAGCCTTTGAGAAGTGGAGGACAGAATTTGAAGATGGAGAGACAGATGTGTGTGTGTGACTATAAAAGGTAAGAGGGAGTTTTGAGGTGATGATGTAGTTGAATATCTTGATTGTGGTGGTGGTCTTGTAAAGGTGTATGTGTTGATAGAATACAGCTGCTCACACACAAAGTACATATAAAACTGATGAACTCTGAAGCACAATACCAGTTTCTTGGTTTTGGATGGTATTATTATTAGTGTCTAAGATATCGATATTGGGGAAAATTAGGAGTACGGTGCATGGAACTTCCCTGTCCATTTCCCTGAAACCTCCTATGAGTCTAAAATTATTTCAGAATAAAAAAAAAAAGACTGGAACAATTAAAATGTTTGCTTGTCTACTACATGAAATAAATAAAATCACTTCAACTATCATCAGGGATCCATGGACCTCATAAGCAAAGTTTCTGATCTATGGAACAAAACTAGATTTAAGGAATCTAGAATATGACACAGTATTGGGGAAAGTAATACTAACAGTAGACACTTTACAGGGCTTGCTGTATGTGTCAGGCATTGTTTCAACCCTTTCCAGCCATTAGTACAGATGCTTTTATAATGTTGTGTGACAGTGTTGGCTTCATAGAGAACAAAGATTGTGGCAGGAATTTGTCTGAAGGAAGTGGGAGTGCTCCTGTGAAGAGCGAGGGACATCGGATGACACAGAAGGAGCTGAACTGGTAAGCAGTTGTAATAGACAGCAGATTCCATGGGCCGCTCTGGAGAGAGCTGGGATGGCTCTTGAGTTGTCCCAGTTAAAGCAAGAGGGTTGAATTATCTTACCTCTTCATTAGTCAGTTGCTGGATGCAGACTGCCTCTAGGGAAGAGATGTGAGCTTGAGCAAAGCAGCTTCCTTTGACTGGGGCACTGGCCAGAGAGAAAGCGAGTGTGGGTTATCGCAGCTAACACTTCTGGATGAAAGCCTCAGCCTTGAAGGGAGAAAAGGGCTTGGGTGCAGCACTGCAGTGACCACGACAGTCCACCCCTTGTGCTCAGATTCACTTCTTGATGGAATCAGTTTGCTTCACCTGGAAGCTGCTCCAGGGTTCTTTGTCTGGGGACACTTCCATGAGGGAGGTTGTAGGACAAACAATTGCTTCAACTCTCCATTATACTTATTGCTACTTCCTCTCTGACTTTCTAGAGTCTCAGCTCTCACCACAGCCTAGTCTTGGACTGGCTGCTGCATTGTCCATTTCCTGTCAATACTGGACAGAGAGTTTGGAGAACTGCCCTAGCAGATCCTCTGGAGTCCAATTTTTCTTTGCTCCTGTTTTATACCAGCAGTCCTATTTCTTCCCAAGGAAAAGGGCCACTTGCCCCTGCCAGGATGAGGACCCCTTTCTGTACCTGCAGTCTCCTGGCACAAGAAACCTGAAGTGACTTGGCAGCTGTGAGTTTAACTGTATCCCTGAGAGAAGGAATCTTCTAGAAAACAAGACCTCCAGGCCCCTAGGTCTGAGCCATTCTTATTTCTATCCTATGATGGCCATTGATTTAAGGTCAAAACTATGTCCTGGAGGATGGAATTTCATTTTCACAGGGCATTGTCTCCGAGCTGGTAACACTTTTTCTTTTTTTTTTTTTAAAACAAGGGTACAGGCAGGAATAAAGCTGAGCAGGCAGGCAGGCAGGAAGAGAGAAAAGGAAGAAACATTTATTTATTTTATTTAGTTGTTCATCTTGATTGTTCCCTCCAACCCTGGGTCTCCAACCTGGGCCCTTGGGATCTATGTGAATTACATCTGGGGACCTTATCCACTAGGCCACCAGGGTACATTTTAGATGTACTTTCAGAAGATGATCATAGATTTCCCAGCTAGCTCAATTGGTAGAGCATGAGACTCTTAATCTCAGGTTTGAGGGTTCCAGCACCACAGTGAGCGGTGTGTTTTCTGGTGCACCCTGGTGGAAGAGTGGTTGCATCAATCACCTCTGAAGGAATGCAGGCCACATATCCCTGGGTTTGAGTCCAAGGTTCAGGGTCAGTGGGTGAACAACTAAATAAAAAATAAAATAAAATGCTGCTTCCTCCTCTTTCTTCCTGCCTGCCTTCTCACCTTCATTCCTGCCTGTATCTTCCTTAAAAAAAAAAAAAGAGAGCGATCCCTTCACTCTGTCAGGCCCTCAGCTTCTGAGTGGTGCAGTATATTATGGACCAGTGGCCCGGGATCTTATGTCCTCAGCCATACCTCCTTAATGTGTCTGTTGATCTGATGCAATGTCATGCAATATTCTGTTCCGGTGTCTCAAACATGCTGTAAGCTCTCAGTAGTGCTAGTGGAGGAAAGACAACCTTATGCATGGAATATGATTAGTTCCAGTCTGCTGCCCCTACCAGAGTGGAAGGTTTCCAAATTCCAGCAAGTTCTGATTGATCTCCTGGCAGGGTGGTGTCAGGTAAGGTGCCCAGGGTTGGTCCGAATTGCTGGTAGGTTGGACATTTGGCAACAGCAATGGCTGGATTGGCCTTGTTGAGTGAACCTCATGTTGTTAGATCCACGATGGCTTCCATTTCTGCCACTGTAGCAACTTTTGTCATAAACCATGATTCCAGTGTTGGGCGGATGATGATAGAGGTTAGCTGCCATCAACTACCTGCAAAAATCTATCTCATTGTTTAGAGTCTCTCCCATGGTGGTGCCTTTTATAAGGGGTGTTAACATGCAGTAAGGTCTTCAGACTTCACACACCATTCCATAGGTTTATCTACCGCCTTCTTTTCCAGACCATATTGTCTCTAATGTTCCAATTTTTTTCCTTTCAGACCCTTGATGGAAAAATCAAGTCAACCACTCTTGCTCATGAGTCTCAATATATTCTAATCTCACACCATCTTTTCTTACACATGAAGCAGATGACCAGGTGCACCATCTAAATGAAGCTCAGCATGCTGAAAGTTTTGGCAATTGTCTTCTAACTACATGCCAGTTTTTCTCTGTCCCACTGACCTTTCAGGACCACCCATCCTCCCCTGAGTGGAGCTGTTCTGCCCAGCAGAACACTTTTGATTTGTACCCACATGGTGAGCTGACCCATCTGTGAACCAACCTCAGTCTTTTTCCTTCTTTAGTCGGTCATCAAGAATTCTCCACTTGGCCGGTGATGTGAATTGAGGTGCAAAAGTGCTGGGCTCTGCAGGGAATATGCAACCGTTTTGTTATGGATGATCTTGCTCCAGAAGCTTTGGGGTCGATGTTGTGATTCTTCTGGTGTTTGCTATACACTCCCACAAGGTCACACACTGCAGCGGACACCACTTCACAGTCCTCTCTTGCTCTGGGCCCCACTGAGAGCTGGCAGTCTTACTTGTCACTAAGTGAATGGGTTGGGGAATGTGTAGGAATGCTGTCTCCAGACCCTGGACAGTTCTTCTAATTCTTGTAAGCAGTCTCTAGGATGGTCCCCATTGACCCTGGCTTCCTGACACTCCACTCCCATGTGTATTTTCCTCAACTTGAGTGTGGAGTGGACCTAGTGGTTTTCTTCTGATGAATAAAAAATGGAAGATGGGATGACTGGCGCTTCTAAGATATATAAAGACAGTGGCTTCTGTCTTGGGAGACTTGTTCTCGTTCTCTCTCTCTCTCTCTCTCTCTCTCTCTCTCTCTCTCTCTCTCTGTCATCACAAATGCTGCATTGTGAGGACTCTCAAGATACTTGTCAAGGTATGAAGGCTTACAGCACTTATGGCAATGAGCTTGGAAATTAATCTTCCAAGGCATCCAAAAGCCACGAGAGCGAGCTTGGAAGCAGGGGCTCCTGCTGTAACTGAATCTCGAAATGACTGCAGCCCTGACTGATATCTTGACTATAACCCCATGAGCGATTCAGGGTCCCATTCTTTCCAATCAGGTCCCTGACCTTGGAATAGCAGATCTGCTGGAGTTGAGAATTCAATCTTCTCTGGAGTCCTGCTCCTCTCATAATTAAGTTCTGGACCTGATCCTTAGTTTTCTCTGCCCTCTGGTACAGGAGATGAGAGCGTCTTTATGTGCTGCCAAAGACACCCTCAAGCATTTACACTTTGCCTTATATCAGTGATTAATCATCCTGGGCCTCTCATTGTCTTTCCCCAATGGCTCAATCCCCTGTCACCTTCCAGCAACAGTCATTTCTTTCTACTATGTTTATTTACAAATAATACTAGGAGAGCCTCTCAAATATTTGATGTGCTGCACCCCTACCCCAAGTGCATTAACATCCACTCCCATCCCATCCAGTTTGCCATCAGTGAAAGCAGTTAGCAGCTGCACCCTAGCCACATGCCTGGGGCTCTCCGTGTTCTACCACCCATTAGGACGGGGTCCTCAGGGCCAGCCAGCCAGCCAATGATACTGCTGTGATACTGTTCCAGAATCCCACTTCTGAAACTGATTTCTTAGACCAACCAACTGTTGTAGGTCAGGTTTCCTGGGAAACAGACTCTGGAGCAGAGATTTGCATGCAGGCAGTTTACTGAAGTCTAGTTTGGGGAGCAACACCTGTGAAGGGAAGGAAGGGAAGCTGGACTGGGGGGAGAGACAGAAAAAGAGAGAGAGAGAG